>PVJN01028291.1:0-27346 GCA_004026805.1 Lasiurus borealis | reverse complement strand
GCGTCTCCAAGTTTAATGGACTTTACAAAATGACCCCCTTTCTCCCGCCTCCCTCCCCACCCCGTTTTTAAATTAAACCACAACACAGGGAAGAAGGCAGGGGGTGGGGTGGGTGCTGGAGCCTCAAGAAGCACAAAATTGCAAGCTCCCAGGAGCTGAGCTTTCTCCACGCCGGGAGGGGGGGGAGGGAAGAGACTCCAAACAAAATAGCTCCTACTTCCACCTCAGCTCACCCTGTCAAGTTTCCTTCTCCCTCTCTCCCCCTCCTTCCTTCCTTCCCTCCCCCCCCCCTCCTTTAATTTTGCTCCTCAGGACCAAGGGTCCTGGAGCACAGAACCTGCCTCCACACCATCTGAAGCGCCAGAACGTCCGTGTGTTTTCATGCACAGAGCGAGCGCCAGTGGCCAAGCTGCCCTGGCCCTGTCAGGCTCCCCCAGGAGCGGGGAGGGGACAGGCAGTGTCACACACACATTAAAAGCAGCCCCTCCGCCCTGCACGCCGCCCGCCTGCATCTGAAATCCTCAGCCAGCACGCCAGATAAGAACCACAGAATAATATATATATATATATATATATATATATATATTTAAATCACACCTACTTCAGGAAAAACTCCTTGCACACAGGCTCCTGCCTAACTGTCAGAAATGTACAAAACGCTATTTTTTTCTGATCATAAAATAGATACTGATCTCCAGATTTATAATACTTTGCACAATACCTTCTCTTTCCTAAGCAGGCACTTAAGTGTGACAAATATAAGGGCCTTTATTTTTTTTCCTGGAAAATCCATTTTTAATTAAAAAGAGGATTAGGTGAATGGGGGTGGTTTACCAAATCAGTATGGCACTTCCTAAACCATAGATAAACCATTACCTCCAGCTGCCCCTCCCCCACACATACCCACATTAAAGCGTGCAAACACACCAGTCCGCTTGGGAACAAACTGGGGACCCTAAACCAATGCCCCCCCAGCCCCACTGGGGACAGCTCTTAGGGGCTCTTGTCCCTGGCAAGTCAGTGAGTGGGGACAGCCGAACCAGGTTTCAGATATCAAATAATATTTTAATTTCTGAATACTTTCAAATTTTCCTTGGAATATAACACACAAAGACTCGACCAAACAGTTCAGTTATTATAACTTTTACAGTATACAGAAATGTTGCACTTTAAAAAAAAAACCTTCAGTTTTTTTTAAAACACAAACCGTAAACTCTAAGATACTGAATCAATCACATTATCTATAAGTGCCAACAGTGTTATTTTGTCATGCTGATTTCAATGGGTATTTTTTTTAAAAAGGGAGTATCAACAGTTATAATACAAAGGGTTTGCAAATATACAAACAGATAGAGGGCTCTTCATAACAATTCAAGAACTAAGCGGGACCCAATTCGAATTACAAAAGTTCACTTTTTATTCAAAACCTCAGCATCTGTGTCTCAGACACATTCCTTGGCTGCCAATAAATTCCACAGTTCATTCTCTTTCTTAAAATATTTTTTAAAAAGCTAGGTTTGTCTTGGTGTCTTTTTTTTGGGGGGGGGGTAAGGAGGGAGAGTTAAGTGTCGTATGTGGTTCCTGCAGATCTCAAATTAGCTCAACTTCACCTAAAATGTTTGGCCACCACCTATAAGTGCGTTCCCATCATCTCTCTCAGTTTCCTTTTAAAAAGTTTTATGTCTTCCTATGATATTCTCATGGACTCAGTTTTAATTCTTGCAGAACATATATTTTAAGGATACACAGTTTTTAAGAAGCCAAGATTATATCAAAACTTATTATAGAACCACAGAATAAACTGGTTTAGAACCAGGAAAATACAAAAAAGAACAGCTAGAGGTACAGACACAGGACAATGAATAATTTGGAAAAAAAAAAAGACTTACTTTCGCCATTCTGCTAATTTTCTCCCAATCTCCTTAAATGCACTTTTAGCAATATTTTCAAAAATTTACCAAAAAAAGAAAAAGACTAATTTCCTTTTTATACAAAAAAAAAAAAAGATAAGTAGCAAGTTGTTCTGACGGACACAGGAGTTTTTAACGCATTCTGTAAAAGTTCATTGACAGTCTCTTAATTTTTTGGAAATTCACAGTCCATTAAGTTCTTCCCCCTCTTCTCTTTTAGCAAACGTGTAACATCCTTTTATATCCTTTCTTAACAGAAGGAATTAAGCAAACAAACCAGTCTTTCGCCTTGGCTTTCTCTGTTTCACTCCCCCTTCTTATTTCGATTTTTTTTTTTTTTATTGAATTGCCATATACGGCCAGTTAAAACTGCTGCCGGACAGTAACATATCCCGGATGAGGGTTTCGATGGGGGTTTTACCTACCAAACGGACGAAAAACAATTGCTCTATGACTGAGGAGGAGACGGTGCGCAGGGAAGGGAGGCGAAGTAGAAGCTTCCCGAATCGCGTTGGCTGGTTGGGGTACTGGCTCCTGACGTACTCTTCCAAAGCACACTGGGACTTTTCCTGCAAGCTTTCCACGTGGGCTACATCAGACAGACCACAGGCATCTGGAAGAAAGTTAAAAAAAAAAGGAAAGGCAAAAGGAGAATTCAGTCATCAGATTAAGAGATTTGCAATGGGTCACATGAGGTGTGTATACATTGCTCCCTCAAGCTGCTCCCACCTCCAACTCCCCCAGCCGGAGTTGGAAGAAATGCCTAGGACTGAAAACTTGGGGGGTAGGGAGCTGGAGGGGGAGCGGGAGGTGGTCTTGGGGTATCTGCATAAAAATAAGTCCCAGCTCGCTAACTCTGCTTCCCGGCCCCAGCCCAGGCTTGGTCACTGGGAGGCCCAGGACAGTGCACCGGGTGAAATCTGGCTCAAGTCAGTAAACAGAAAGACAAACAGAAGAAATCAAAAGTGCCAATGCTCCTCCCCTCCTCCTCTGTAAATAATAGTTAGGCTTATAATTATAGAGTGGGGGGAGGGGGGGCGACAGCCTGGCCCGGCGCGGAGGAATGGCGTCGACGACCCAGCCTCAGATTGTCCCCAAAGAGGGCGACTCATTTTTCTCCGGGCTTTGAAACTGATTTAAGTGGCCCTTTAAAACTGATCTTGTCAGTTTAGCCCATTGAAGGGCAGCCATGCAAACTGTGATCTCTCTGTTCATTTGAGCTGTTTCTTTCCCCCTTTCTTCTCGCTCCCCTTTTCTCTTACCCCTTTATTTATTTTTTTTAAAACTCAGGCCCCTCCAAAGAGAACCCCCTCTTCCCCGTTATCTTCGGGAAAACACTTTTCTTTTTCTGATACGTAAAAAAACACAATAAGTGCCTTTGAAATGAGAGGCTGCTCGGCGGAGGCGGTGCAGGTTGTGACCTGACCTCAGGGGGCTCCCAGACAAGACTGGGGCTGACACACACACATTGTGCATCTTAAAACGGGCCTTGGAAATCAGCCTCCTCCACCCCAAGACCCAGAACACACATGCAATGTTCTCCTGTGTGTCTCGGGGACCCCGCCTGCCTGCCTGCGCCCCAGCTCGGTGCCTGTGGGCAGAAGTGACTCCTCCCTGAGCATCCGCACCTGTGGGCTCCCAGGGCCGCAGAGAACGGGAACCTTTAGCTCCTGGTGGGGTGCTGTGATCCCCACACAGGCCTGCGCGTTTTGCAAATAGTAATAAATTTCACTGTGAGGCGGCATCAGGCATTCCTTCCCTGGGAAGACCAGGGGGGAGGCGAAGACTAACAATGATCGCAAGAAATTCACAGCCACCCCGTGGTCCGGGAAGGGGGTGGGGGTGGGGGGCCGGTGGAAGGAGGTTTCGGGGTAGGGGGCCATCCTGCTTGTAGGTTTGCATCAGGCAGAGGGTCCAGGTCTGACAGGTCCCCCAAGGGAAAGGAATCCAGATTCAAGCCTCTGACACCACCATTCCTGGGCCTGACACTGCCCTTTAATTGGTCGCCCTCGGACTTCTGGAGGCAGTTGGGGCGGCCGGGAGGGGTGTCAGGGAAAAAGCGGCCACACAGAAAAGACGCAGGACCTGTCTCAGGCCGGGTCCGTCCCAGTTTTCCTCCTGACAATGAGGAAGAGCCTGGGTCTTTTTGTCTGCCACGCGAACCACAAAGCGCTCTCCTGTCCCGATGTGGAGATGAAAACAGTGGGTGACTAGGTCCCCAGCCCCAAACCCACGCCCAAGTGCTTGGTGTGCTGAATTGAGAACCCCTTCCCTGCCTCGGCCTTGACAAAGGGATCAGCTGACAACTTAGCACAAGAAGGTGGAGGGGCGGAAGGCTCAGGTGTGGGCCAAACTGGAGAGGCAGGCACTTGCAAAAATCATTTGGCCTCAAGAGTTAATTAATATGAGATCTATTGCTCACACAGGTTCACCTACATGCAGGCTAATTAGATTTCACCAGGCAGCGGCGGTGGTGTATCCCGCCAGAACGTTCACACGCACCACGTTGGCAGCCACTTGGAGTTGTTTGAAAATTGCCTGAAGTGTTTGCCTGGCCGGGGAGAGCAAGAGGCGGACTCCCCACCCCGGCTGCCCCTCTGAAGCGCGCTGAGGGCCCTTCTCCCTCCGGCCCTGCCTGGCCTCGCTCCCTCCCTGGCCCGCTGCACTGTCTTAATAACAATCTGATTTTCAAAACTGGTGCCCTCGAGTTGGGTTTGCCTGGAGCTCCAACTCTGACTGAGCCAACAGGCAAACTTTCCCCGCGGCCAGAGGCTGCCGGGACCGCCCCCTGCCCAGGGGCATCTCCGGGAGGCGAAGCGGGGTGACAGAGAACCGAGGGCGCTGACCAGACCCCGCAGGCGCAGCTGGCCCAGGGGGCCTGGGCGGAGGGAGGGGGCAGGCAGGCCTGCTGGGCCCCGCAGCACTCGAAGGCCTGGCCTTTCCAGGGGGAGGCTGGGCTCACTCTGGGGGACTCCCTGGCTGCCGGGGCCCTCCCCCCCAGCCCGGGGCGGAGGTCCGCTCCCTCCTACCTGAGGTGAACAGGACTATGGCCTTGAGGCAGCTGTACTCGGCGGAGTCCACGTGCAGGGCCTTGAGCTTCTCCACTTGCTCTTGGAAGATGCGTATGTGGTCCATAAAGGCGACCACCCGGTCGGCGGACATGGGCGAGGCGTGCAGGCCGGCGGCGGCCAGGAGCGGGGCGACGTGGAGGGGCATGGAGCACTGCGCCGCGTTGAGCACGAACAGCTCGCTCCAGGTGAGGCGCAGCAGGGCCACCTGGTCGGTGATCTGCAGGTCGGGGAAGAAGGGGATGTTCCGGGCCCACTCCACGGCGCTGAAGAGCATCCGCGCGGCCAGTTCGCAAATGTTCTCGATGCCCATGATGTTGTTGGGCTGCATGCACTGGCTGCCGAAGCGCGACGTGGGGTAGGGCTCGGCGCGCAGCAGCAGAGAGATATATCCCGACAGGTACGAGTGGCAGTTGAGGGGGTCCCCGTTGGTCAGCGCGAACTGCCCGTGGGTCGGCTGGGTGGGCGGCATCCTGCCCCTCTGCACCGCTGTGGGGGGAGAGAAGACACGCGGGTGAATGCCCGGCCTCGGTCCCCGGCGCCCCTCGCGGGGCCTGCCCCAGCCCGACCCCCACCGTCCGGCCCGGCCCCCGCGCAGCAAGACCCGCAGGCCTGCCCGGCGAGTGCGCCCGAGTGGCCGCGCCGCCGCTCTCCCCGCGCCCCGCACCGGCGGCGCGGCAGCCACCGGCACACTCGCCTCCCAGGCCCGCTCGGAGCTGGGCCGCGGAGCGCCGGGAAGCGGCCGCTGAGCCCCGGGGTCCCGGCGCGGCGGGCGGGATGGAGCGTTCTGGGGGCATCTTTCTTCTTTATGGCCAAACAGCTGATATTTCTTATTGATCGGAGGAGGGGGCGCGGGAGGGGCGAGTCTGGGGTGAGGTGGGGAGCGAGAGACGCTTTTGCAAAAGACACCAGGTTCACCCAGACGGCCTGTGGCCGCCCCGGAACGGCTCTCCCCCAAACCCCAAGCCCCGGCCCCGGCTCCAGCCCCGGCCCCGGCCCCGGCCCGGATGAGGACTCCCGGGGAGAAACGAGCCGAGAGCCGCCGGCAGCCGGCTCAGTGTGCTCGGAGAAGGAGAGGGAGAGGGCGGAGAGAGAGGCCGGCTGCGGCGAGAGGAAGCCGGGGAGAGGCGGGAGCAAGCGGCCGGCGCAGCCCGCGGAGGGCCGGGGAGGGCCGGCGAGGCTCGGGCTGGGGCTGTGCTCGGCGCCGGACGGCGATCCGCTCTCCGGAAACACAAAGAAGCGCCGGCGCCCTCGCCCCAGCCCGGAGCCCGCGCCGGCGCCCGGCGCGCCATTGGCCGAGCCGGGCCCGGCGCTCGGCGAGTTCCCGATCACAAAGACCCGGCTCGCGCCGAGCGAAAGCCGCCGCCCCGGGCCCGCGCCCACCCTCCCGACTCCCCGGCGCTCTCCTCCTTTCAAAAGTGAAAGGAAAACAGAAAACAGGCATTTTCCAGCAGAATGTTAATCCGCGGAGGGTCACATGAGCGCAGCCCGGGCGGCAGCGTTAAGACGGCGAAGTGCATAAAATTGCCATTTGTAATTTGAACCTCCTGCACAAAAGTACAATCCCAGGTTGGGGTGTTTTTGGAGGGTGGGGGCTGGGAGCGGTGGGGAGGAGGGACATGTGTTGAACATGCAGGAAGGACCGGGAGGGAGAGAGAGAGACGGAGAGGAGAGACGGGGAAGGCAAGGCGCCTCTAAAACAACAACAAGCAAACACCGCCCCGTCCCCGCAGAAAGGCGACTCGAAGGAACTCGCGATCCACGCCGAGCCCGGGAGGCCGGGCCACGGGCGCGAGCGAGCGGAGCCCAGCGGCAGAGCATGCGGGTCGGGGGCCGGGCTCCGGGTCCTGACCCAGGGCAGGCTCGCCCCACGCACCCAGGGCCCCACCCGGGCGAGGGGAGAAAGGAGAGGCCGGTACCTTCCCGTCTCATGCCCACTTTGAGGCACTTTTTGAGGCGACAGTACTGGCACTGGTTGCGGTGGTGCTGGTCGATGGGACAGTTCCGGTTGGCGCGGCACGTGTAGCTCAGGTTCCTCCGCACGCTGCGCTTGAAGAAGCTCTTGCAGCCCTCGCACGTGAACTGGCCGTAGTGCTTGCCGCTCGACTTGTCCCCGCACACCACGCACTCGATGTGCTGCTGCTGCTGCTGCTTGTCGCCGCCGGGGCCGCCGGGCCCCCCCTGGCCGCCGCCCGCCGTCTGCGCCGGGGTGCTGGCCGGGCCCCCTTGGCCGGGCGTCTGCGGCGTGTGCGGGGCGCCGGGCGGCGGGCCGGGCACGGGCGGCGCCTGCGAGGCCTGGCTGCCCTGCGAGCCGGGCACCTCGTCCTGGGGGTCGCGCCACGTGCTGACTACCATTGCCATATCTATGGGGGCCGCGTCCGGACTTCCTGCTCCCCTGGCTGCGGGCGGGGGCGGCTCCCGGGTCGCGGGCTCCGGCGCCGCCTTTTGTGCGCGCGAGGGTGCGAGAGGGCGCCCCGGGCGGCGGGGGGCTGCTTGGTTGAGGTTGGTTAGTTTTTCCTTTTTTGTTTCTGCTTTTGCAAAGTTTGGTAGATGGCTTGTCTGGCCCGGTGTGTTTGTTTTGTTTGTGTCCCTCGGCTCAGCTTTGTCGGTTTCGGGGGGCTTTCCTCCAGGAGGGGAGGGGAAGGGCCAGGGAGAGCGAGTGGGAGCAGAACGTGGAGAGAGGGAGGGGAGGGAGAGCTGCAAGTCGATTGTCTGGCTTCACGAGAGAAGTAGGAGGCAAAAAAAAAATCTCTCCAAAGATCTCGCTCGCTCTCACTCTCTCCTCCCTCTCTCACTCTCAGAGCTGGTGCCTAGGCGCTGGAGGAGGAGGCAGAGGAGGAGGAAGAGAAGGAGGAGAGGCGACTGTCCGGGGGCCAAGTCCAGGGCAGCCCACAGTCAGCCATTCAGGAAAGCCATGGAAAGCAGGAGGACCAGGAGCGCGGAGGCGCCGCTCGCAGGCGCGCCCAGAGAGCCGGGCAGGCCGGGGCGGAGGCCGGCGGCCCGCGGAGTGGCCGGAGCGCTGCCCGGGTCCGGGGGAATCAGCATGAAAGTGGTCCGCGTCGGGCGCTGCGCGGCGTCGTCCTGGCGCTGGGCCGCCGCCGCCGCCGCCGCCGCCTGCCCCGGGCGCCCGGCTCGCTCCGGCCGCCGCCGCCCGCTCGCGCCGGTTGGAGGCCGCTCGCCGATCCCTGCGGGCCGCCCGGGCCGCCGCCGCCCGCCGCCGGAGTCGCCGCCGAAGCCGCGGGGTCGGGCCCGGAGCCGCCGCGTCTAGCGCCGCCGCCGCCGCTGAAGCCGCTGCTGCCGCTGCTGCCACCGCCGGAGCCGCTGCTGCTGCTGCCGCCGCCGCCTCACACACATAGGGAAAGAGTCAACTCGCCGGCGGCGGGGGAGAAAGGATAAAAGAGAGAGGAGGGCAGATCACCACCTAGAAGCACATCCTTCGTGCGCAGCGCGGGAGGAAAAAAGACGGAGAGAAAGAATGAAAGAGGGAAAAAAAGCCAGCACGGCACCCGGAGAAAGGAGGCAACTCGGGAGAGGAGGAGGTGGAGAGGAAAACACACGCGCGCACGCACACACACCGCGGAGAGAAAAGAACAGAGAATCAAAGTGATCAAATATGCTAAAAAGGGGGGCGCGGGAGGGAATGCGATTTATAGGCGCCGGGGCTGGCAGAAGTGGCTTCTCCGCGATCAGCTCACTGAGCTCTCTATATAGTGAACTTTGACACGACTGCTGCAACTTAGCGCACGTTGCCATGGCGACGGCGCGCCTTATAAGGCAGCCGCCGGGGTTGGCCTGGCCCGGCGCGCGCGCGCCGCCCCCTCGCCGTCATTGGCCGGAGCGCGGCGGCCCCGCCATGGCGGCCGCGGGCGCAGCTCGGTCCTAGCGCGAGCGTCGTCTCGGCCGCGGCTTGGGGCGCGCGGGGGGGAACGCGGGGACCGGGTGGGGGCGGCCACGTCCCCGCTGCCGCCCGGCGGGGGATGGGTCCGGGCGGCCCCGGGCGCGCGGCCCCCGCGCTCCCCGCGCCGCGCACCCCGCACCCGAGGTTTCCGCCCCGGCGCGGAGAGGAGCGCGGCGCGCAGACAAAACGCCTCTTAAAGGCTCCGCGAGCGGCTGGGGATGGGATCGAGGACTTCGCCTCTTTGCAACTTGGCGATGCCAGGAAACGTGCCGCGCGCACCACCCGGGACTCCCGGCGCATCCGTGTGCCCGCGGTGCCCGAGAGAGAGAAAAGCCCCCCGTTTCTTCGCAGAGGGGTGGGGGGTGGGGGTGGGAAGGCGCCGTGGACCCAGCTCGCGGGCAATTTCCAAACGAAAGATTTGGCCAAATCTGGGTGGCGGTAGACCCTTCTCTTAATCAACTCTGATCACTTGCTTGGTTTGGTGTCTTTTTTTTTTTTTTTTTTTTTTTTAGAGGGGAAAAGGCTCTTTAGAGTCTGTCTTTTCCTTCTAGGGTTAACATTTCACAGGTATGTGGCCTGACATTTTAATTGCTCAAATAAAGCATCTCGATGCTGAGAAGCAGAAATAGACTTCAGCTCATTGTCATGACGCAATTAAAATAAATTTTCCTCAACTTTGTCCTCTCTCCTCAGTTTTGACTAACTCGCAAGCCAACATCCTGCCTCCCACCCAGTCAGGGCGAGAGGGGAAAAGACTGATTTTTGCCCGCTGATGGGCAAGCAGAGGCCGCCTCCAGCCTCCCCTGTGTGTACCCTCTGCACACACATGTAAGTGTACATGTATGAGATGCACATTTGTCAATGGACACAGACAAAGCCTTCGGCCACTACACTCTTAGGTCCTGGAACTGTTAAGTGTGGGCTTCATTGTTCCTTAAGTTTCCTTAAAAGCATTCGCATAGCCATCAAAACACACCCAGGGACTGTGCCCCAAACTGGGAGTGAGACCAGCACACCCTCACGGCCACCCGGCCATGTTCTCTCCCAGGAAACCGGGAGCAGTAAGGCCAACGTCACGTCCCTGCCACCCTGTCCCACAGGCTGTCTGATCCCAGGTGCTGGGGTCACACGGCAAACACCTAGAACTGCCCCCCCAGAACACACACTGCTCCCACTCAGCGCTCTGTGTGTCAGACGCTGGTGGATGATGGTGACTCCATATTTATGGAGGAAAGCTATGACTCCGTCATACACGCTTTACACCAGAACAAAACTGTACACGGGTCAGCCAGCCAGGTTTCTGGACAATTAAAATGGTTCACGCGCAACATGCTGAGCCGCAGGAGACGTGGACACAGAAAGAGTCAGGAGCGACCACCAGAAAGTACACTTGATCATTACAAAAATAAAAATAAAAAAAGGATGGGGAATAGTTTAGAAAAATTCATCACATGAGGCTGACATGTGTAGGTGGCATTTTGCATCCCCACCACTTACACACACAAGCAGAAGGCAAGGTGGGGACTCAGGGGAGATGTAGGCAGACAAGGGCTAGTTTTAAGGGAAGAAAAAAAAAATCCTCTTTCTGCTTCATTTCTGAAACCTTCTTAAGCTCTCACCCTTTCTCCGCTGAAACTACATATTTCACAAAACAGTGAATGTTCTGGAAGGTGGGGGAAGCAATTCTCAATGTTCGACGCAGGTGCTGGGATTATTTGAAAGTTGTAAAAAAAAAAACACAATAAAAACACAAACCTGTGGTGGACAGTGAATTGTCTTAAACCTGGTGTGTAAGGGGCTGCCACAGAGCTAAGGCAGGCTGAGAATTTCAGGTCGATTACAGGCACAATGTAACTTTCCCGGGCAGAAAAGAAGAAGCATGGAAAAGAAATTATTCCTCCCTCCCCCTTCCCACCTCTATGATTCCGAAACCGCCTGATGCTGCAAATGTCAGTGGACCGGCCAGCTCCGTGGGCTGGGGTGGGACGGGGTTGAGCAGGCGACCTGAGGGGCACTCCCATCTCGGTTAATGGATGAGAGAATAATTGATGGTGGGGAATCTTCATCTCGCCTCTTGTACCACAGACACTTCCCCAACAAGAGCTACCTTTTACAAACATGGGGGGTTCTGATGGGAAGGCTTCCCAGCCCAGTTAGAGAAACTGGGTGTTTGAAGTCCAGTTTGATGTCCTCAGATTTAAAATGGAGAATTTCCCAACTGTCCCCAACAGAACCCGAGCCTGCTGGGCGCAGGACCTCAGGGCTACCAGGAAGTGAGAAGTGTTTTTACTCTGTATTTTGGGGCCCATTCCTAGTTATGCAGAGGCTATTAACAAGCAAAAAAAAAAAAAAAGTATTAATTGCAGATAATTTTACTGTATGTAAGGACTGCAGACGGAGAAGAAAAAAAGAGAGGAATAATTAAAAATGTCTTACTGAGAGATGCTCCTTTCTCTGAAATACAACAGCTCTAAGACCAACCGATAAACATCAATATATGGTGACCGTCTGGAAGAAAACAAACCCAGCCCAGTCTTTTATTGCAGATGTAAATTTATTGTAATGAGAGCCATGGCCGGCGTGCCCGTGGCGGGAGAAAGTTGGGAAAACATTTGTCTTACTCTGGGACCCGAAGCCCAGCCGGGAACACCCAGGAGTCTGCTCTCCTTGCAGAAAGGGGCCTGGCCGCTGGGCCCTCCACAGACCGTCACAGGGGCAGCCAGACCAGCGGACGCCCAGTCCCCTCCGAGCTGCCCGAGGCCAGCCCGCCCGCCGGATGCACTGGAGCCTCCTTCCCTCCGCGCTCCTGTGTGTTCCCTTCCACCACACTGGAGCGCCCTGAATGGGAGAGGGGCTTCCATTGTGTACCTCTCAACTCCCCAGTCAATGCAATTTTTAACCACTGGCTTGTGGTACTTTGAAAATCACCAGGGGCTGTCAGAGTCGGGTCCCCTGAAAAATTTACAGTGCTAAATCAGAGCATATGCCGGGAGGGAAAATCGCTGGAGATTGGAGCAAGTGCAGTATCCGTCTGCCCCCTAGTGTAAGAGTCCTCGCTGCCTAAATTCCAACTTTAAGAGAAAAGGGTTCTTAAAGGGAAACGACTTGAGGCTCACGTAGGCGCAGGAGAATGAAACTTCTGGGCGTTTGGTCGGAATCATTTCCCGGGATTTGAAATTAATTGGCTCTGGCTGGCTTGGACCGGACCTCAGCTCGCCACCTCTTGCGCCTCCCGTGTCGCTGGCGGCGAGGTGGTGGTTTTTCTCCCTCCCCCCCTGAACCGGGTTTCTGCGCGTCCCTCTCACCCCCTCCTCTCTTTTTCTTTCTCTGTCTCTGTCGTCTCTCTCGCTGGCTTTTTTTTTTTTTTAAATGAGGACCCGTGCCTTGAACGTTCTGGACACAGCCCAGAGCGGCCTCCTTAAGTCAGCCCGCCGCGGCTGCAGTAGACAGCAAAAAGGTCCGCGTCTGCCTGACCCGCGCAGCTCCGCACCCGCCGCCGGACGGTGAGTACCCCGCTCCGTCGCTATCGTCCCCAGGCTGAGCCGCGCTCCCTCCCCGCCGCCGCCGCGCTCCCTCCCCGCCGCCGCCGCCGCCGCGCTGTCAGATGCACAAGGTTGCAAACCGCGGCTCGGCGGCCCGGCGGCCGGGAAAAGCTGGTCCTCGCCGAGCCTCGCGGCTCCTCGGCGGGCAAACCCGGGCCCCGCTGGCCGGGAAGGCAGCTCCAGGGCCGCCCGCTCTCCGGAGGCAGCGGCTGGAGCCGACAGGAGGCGGCGAGGCGAGGCTCCGCAGCCTGTGCCTTCGCCTTCCTCTCAGCGTGGCACCTTCGCGGTCGTCTTTTCCCCTCGCCCCTCCGCCACACACATGTAATAAAATACGGCAATGCATTGAATTGCCCGCCCCCCTCCCCGGCCCCCTAAGACCACAACCCCAGGCATTTCATACATGTTAGCAAGACGGTTTTTTGAGAAAAAAAATCCCCAAGTCATCCCCAACCCCACACGGCACAAGGAGAGAAGTGAGAAAGCTGAGAGAGAGGGAGAGGAGAGAGAAAGAGAGAGGGGAAAAAAATACTGTAAGCAAACATACCAAAACCATATTTGCCTTGTTCAAGATCCCAAATGGCTTGCATCTTCCTTCTAAAACTGCAAGAACTCTCCTTTAGTTTGGCGGGTGAAATACGCGCTTTGTTGGACCCCTGAAATGATGTGTCTTTGACAATTAAAGAGACTCTCTTCCTCGGTGTTTATCTAAGCGATTGTGCAAACTGATAAAAAGTAGGCGCGCTCGCCTGCAGGGACGCGGAGGAGAGGTGAGGGAGCGCGGTCCGCGGGGGGAGTGCCTGCCGCTCTCAGGGCGCCGAGCCTTCGGAGAACCCTGCCTCTAACTTTGGAGAGAGCAGCTTTCAGGGAGCTGGTGCATAGCTGCTGAGGAATGCGAGCCTCGCCTTTAAGAAAAAAAAAAAAAAAAAGGGAAGGAAAAAAAAAAAAAACCCAAACCGTAGGTAGATGTCTAGAGTGATCCTTGTCTCTCATCTCATTCCTTAGAAGGAAGAGCGCGTTGTTACACCTTGTTTGGGGCTGGAAAGACGAGACTTTCAAAACACCCGTCCAATTGGAAAAAAACCTCCCAACTTAATGAGTTCAGTCGGAGGCTGGGAGCAGACTGCTCAGCCCGGGAAGCGCCAACAACTCCAGGCGACGCTGGAGGCAGGGGCCAGCGAGGCGCAGCGGATCCTCTGTTTTGGGGTCGCAGGGATGCAGGCTAATCCTAACGCAAGTTGGGAGAAAAGAGGGGGGGGGCAGCAGCCTCCTGGGTCAAAGATGGGGCTGGAAGCAGGAAGGCGATGTTTTTCCTAGGAATCTAGGGACCCTCACTTTCCCACTTCTCACTCCCCAGTGATTTTCCTCCCCTGCAGATCCGTGCCCCCACCCCCCATTCCCAGTCCCCATTCTAGAACTTTCCTAAAGAGGAAACCTGTTCCTGTGGGGGAGAGGGAGGGGTTCCCCCTGTCTTGTCATCAGATAATGAATGCCTGGCGCACCCCCTCCAGGCCCCCTCCCCAGAAGGAATAAAGGAAGCAGGAGCACAGAGATGGAGAAAGGAAGAGTAACGTATGCGTGGCGTGCAGTTTAATACAGTTTGAACTAATGGATTTCTGTGTTTTGTTTTAAGAGAAGAATAATGGGAGACAGGATCTTTTATTTTAGAAAACTGGATGGTGGGATGTATGTCAAACTTGACAAATGGAACGCAAGCTTTTCGGCTGCTTCTTGTCCTTGACTTAAACAGGAATTAAGTTAAACACAGTGCTGAGTGTTAATTACATGTTTACTGGCTAATGAAAATTACAAATGGGTTTGCCACCTCAAAAACAATGATGAAAACCCAGAAGACACTGTAATTATATACTTTGAGGGAAATAACTCCGAATATTGATCATAAGAAGTGTAAATCTTTTTTTAACTATTCATTAATACCATAAATATGGGCTACAGAAGTTTTGCCTTGTGGTTTAGCTCATCCGTTACACCGAGTGGATGGATGGATGGGAGGCTCCTTGGGGAGGTGGTGAACTCATTCTCTCCAAGAAGGAGGCCACTTGTGTAATGGGGGGGCCTCTCCTTTTCGCCCCGCCCCCTTTAACCCCAGCACAAGGTCGAGAAAGAGTTGAACAGGGGGGCTGGGCTGGGGCAGGTGAAGGTGATCACAACCCAGCCTCTGCCTCCCCCGCCCCCTCCGCCCCTCTCAGCCAGGTCTGATGGATGACCGCCGCTCCGGCCCAGGCGCCTGGCATTCAGGCCCTAATGGAGGACAGCTCGCCGGCCTGGCGGTCCTCCTCGGGCGGGCGGCGAGGCGGGTCCTGGCAGACAGAAGAACAAAGTTGAGGGCGGAGGTGGCTTCCCGGGAAGGTGGCCCAGGCGGGAAGCAGACCTGGTCTCCCCGGGTGTGGCAGTGGGGAAATATGGGGGGGGGGGCAGCTTGTTTTGTTTTAACTTGGGCCTCAGGGATAGCTCCGCACCCTCCGGCAGCCACTGGCCACTGCGATCTTGGGGGTCAAAGGTGAGGGCTGCACTAACCCTAAAAGGCTGGGCTGGCCGGAAGGCCCAGGCAGGAGGCGGCGGCGCAGCCTGGCGCTTCCGAAGGGGGTGCCTGCCACCCCCGCGCTGGGGGGCACACCGTGGAGAGCGCGCGGGTGTATGTGCAATGTCCAGGGTTTTTACAAGTGCCCTAGGCTTGTGGGACTGGAGTCCCCTTTCCCCTGAGAATTCCCAAGCGCCGGTCTTTGTCTTAGAAGGAATGGGGTTTCTGAATGGTGTGAAAGGGACAGAGAGGGTCGCTTCAAATCGATTTTACTTGTCCTTTCTGTCTTTTCGGATCAACGCCCTTCAATGGGCACAGAGGTGCTCTTTCAACCAAAAACTTGTGCTACATTTTCTGCCTGTATTGGCGCTAACGACAGTGCGCACCGGGCAGACTCTTTTCTTCGCTCTGCGAGGCAAGAAAGCGCCCTAATTAAATTGTTTTATATGGACAGTCAAGACGGGCCAATTAAGTATGCATTAGGATAAAGATATAGTCTGCAGATAAGGCGGTTTGGAAAACCACGTGTAAGACAAAGGAGAGGGCGCGGCGACCCGGAGGGTGCGGGACCCAGCAGGGCGCTCACCTCCTCGGCGGGATCGCCGGCCTCAGGTGAGGGGCGCAGGCCCGCTAACAGGTGGGTGGCAGCTGGAGCCCGGCCCGCGCCTCCGGCGGCGGCAGCGGGGGAGCCGGCGGTTCGTCTGGCTCACACCTCCTCCAGGACTCTGTCCGGCAGGGGTGGCGGGTCCCGTAGGGGTGGCGAGTGCGTGCGTACCCCACTTTGGGTGGCGCCCTGTGCTCGGTGGCAGGCCCGGGATAAGGAAGGAGTGTGGGCCCGGGGGAGGCAGGGAGGGCCCGAGGGGCACAGACGCGGGCCCGGTGGCGGCCGCAGCCCCCTGGAAACCAAGATCAGGGTAGGAGGCCCCCTCCAACACCTCCCGACTAAGCGCCTTTTCGCGCCGAAGGAAACGGACGCTTCTCGGAGCCGAAAGAGAAGTTTAACCCGACGCCACCCGGCCCGAGGGCGTCGAGGCCCAGCGGGGAAATGGGGGGATGGCGAGGGCAGGAAACGAGGGGTCCAGCAGAGGAGCTCCGGGGTCAGCGCCCCCCTCTCCGCCCTCTGAGGTGTGGGCGGGCCGAATGCTTCTGGCCCGAAGGCAGCGACCCCGGAGCAGGGGCTCGGCCTCCCCAGTCGCGGCGCGGGGTTGTGATAGGTGGTCTCGGGGCGCGGAGGCGCGAGCGCGGCGCGCGGCGGCTCCGAGGGGCGCACGGGGCGCACAGGGCGCCCTGGTCGGGCGGGCTCGGGGCAAGCAGGGGCGAGACTTGGCGCCGGGGGAGGCGGCTGCATGTCAAAAGTAAAAAGGTTGAAAAGCCAATTTTCCAGGCGCGTCCTCGCCCCCCTTTGCTGGTCTCGGAGGCCGTAAATCAGCGGCCGGCGGCGAGGGCGGGAGGAGCCCCCTCGGTGGGCCCGGCGCGGCCCCGCCCGGGCCGTGCGCGCCTCCCGGTGGGCCCCGCATCGATCGGGAGCCGAGCCGAGGATGTCACCGCACTAAATATTTACTGATCACACACACACAGCCGCGGCTCGAACGATTTTCCTCTGTGCGGAGCGCGGAGAGAAGGGTAAATCATTTTATTAGCGCGGATAAAGCCCGCAGCACACTCCAAGTGTTTTAAGATGTGTCTTCACCGGGATGAGAAGAGTTAGGGAGATCGATACCGGGTGATGAGGAGCCCCCGGGGTGACGAAGGGGGCCCGGGCTTTCAGGGATTTGGCCAGGCGAGAGGGGGAGCCAGCCCCGAAGGGGGCGGCCCGACCACCGACCACCGCGGAGAGCCTCCGGGCGCAGGCCTGTGTCCCGCCCTCCTCGACGGGCGACGCCGGGCGCAGCAGGCGGCGGCAGGGCCTCCGCACCGCGGGGTGAGGCTGCCAGGGCGCGGGCACGGAAGCCACAGGCTCCCCGCCGGGTGGCTACGGAGCGGAGCACAGGCCCCGGGCAGGTTCGGCCACCGCGCAGCCCAGGGGGCCGCCTCCTGGAGGGGAGCCGTGTCCCAGACGCGGGTATTGCCCGCACACCGCACCCTGGCGCGTTCTCCCGGCCATCCCTGCCCGTGGCTCCTTGACTGTTTCTAAAGAGGGTCCGGCGGCCCCGCCGGAATGGCTGCTGCGCCTCCGCCCACCCGGTGTCAGAGCGGCGCGGGGTGGCGGGACCAGGTTCGGGCTCCGGGGCAGGTGGAAGGAAGGCCGAGGAGGAAGGCAGGGACCAGGTGGCACACATCAACTACGCCCCAGGCTGGGCATCTAGCCTTAAGGGTATCAGGGCCACCCACCAGCGATGGCATCAGGCTGGGGCCCCAAGGCGGGTGCAGGCGCCCGGAAAGTCAGAGGTTGGGGGGGAGTTTGTTCCTCAAACTCAAGCAGTGGCTGGCTTTGCAATTCTGGAAGCGGAGTCTCCCTGGCTGCCGTGGAGCAACCTTTAGGTTGGAGGCAGCTGTACAGAATCAAGAAGGCCCTGATTGTGGGGGGAAGGAGGGGTGCAAGTGAGGAAAGGGGAGCATCTTTCTTCCCCCTCCACTGACTTATTCCTAAAAATCTGCTTTTCCTGGAGAAACTGAGCGCTTGGTTATCAATCAGTCAATCAATCAATCCCCCAACCAGCTCCTCACCCCCCCCCCCCCCCGTTGGCAGCTGGAAGAAGGCAGAGCGGGCTCCTCCAGCAACAGGAGCTGTGACTGCAGACCCTGCGGACCGCGTTCCGGAAGGGGGGCTCTTTAGAGCATCTACAATCCCCATGGGTTGGAGCTGCACGCCCTGCGCAGGACCTGCAGGCCCAGCTCAGTCACCCCGCTCCTGGCCTGGGGGCTCCCGCCTGGGGCAGCCTGGCGCTGGCCGGGCCTCCATTAACCCTTCTCCGCCTGGACCAGCGAAGGTTAACTGCCCTAATAGATCAAAGGGCTGCAGCAAAAAAAAAAAAAAAAAAAAAAAAGAAGGAAAAGAAAAGAAAGAAAAAAGGGCAGGCGGGCAGGCAGGGAGATGCCCTTTAGTTGAAGGCGGTTAGAGCTCTCTCCTCCCCCCCCCCTTCCTGGGAACGCAGGTTTCCATTCAGAAAGCAGCAGTCTGGCCTCGGAGGCGGCCATTCCCTGCACATGGCTTTGGGAGCAGGGAAACACCATGTAGTGAGGCATCGCTCCAGGTATCTGGCCGCCCGGTCGCTTTGCTACATGCGACCGCAGATTATCGTGGGAGGGGGCTCCCCAAGGCCCACACCAGCACATGGTCACCCTCCTCCTTTAGGCTCCCCGAGAGCCGGCCCGGTGGGCTGGAGGCAGGGAAGTCCACGCTGTGACTGCAGACCTGGGGGCGTTAGAAGAGCCGCCCCGCCACGCGTGTGAAGGTGCGCCTGGGCGAGGGCCACCCTGGCTAAGGTTCAGCCGCTCAGCGGCGGGGAGAGGCGCCCACTCGGGTCCACGCGGAGGTCTGTGGCGGCAGGCAGGGAGGGAAGGAGTTCTGCATGAGCTGAGGGGGCACAGCCTGGAGCCATGTCAGGGTGGCCAAGCCATGGTACAGGCACGGCCACAGAAAGCCACGCTGGGAGGGCCGCGCCGGCTCCGGCCCGGTGGCTGTGCCGGGCTTTACACAAACGGTGAGCACCTTTTGCCGGCGCTTTATGATCACATCCCGCGGCCGCTGCTCTGCTTATTTTCCTGTGCAGGGTGGAGGGGAGGCGAGGCTGTGGCTGGCGCTGGCAGCGGGAGGGCTTGCTAAGCGTGTAGCCGAGCTGGCGTGGGCTGCCAGGCTTCGGGCTCGGTCCCCCGCCGAGCAAGTCCCACGGACGCCCCAGCCAGGTGGACACCGGCTCTTATTTAAAGTGGACAGCTCGAGGAAAGATGGTCTCATTCTCTATGCTTTCTCTTTCTCAAGAGCTGGTGATGAAATCTTTAAAGTGACAGTTCATTTTCGGTCTGTGAGAGGAAAGCCTGGATCCAATGGTATCGGGGCCAGTCCTTTAAACGGGAAGGTCTTCGCCAGGCAAACATCCAGATCAACTAATACTGCTCATTAGCTGCATCTTAAACAAAACATAAACACCACCACGGAGGGGTTACCTGACTTAACCGCCATTAACCACAGACTCAAGGTGAATTTCAGGAGGAAAAGAATTAAAATAAGATTGCTTTCCAGAAGACTCCAAGTGCCCCAGTTTCAATATGAAGCATATGATTAGAGAAGTAAGTCCATGGACAAAGACAGACACACTGACAGAGCAGAAAAACATTGTGCAGGATTTAGGAAACAGAACTAATTATTTAATTACCGACTGCAACTCTTCTCTTCAAAGGCTAACTGCTTGGAATGGGGAAGGTTCACAGCCAAAATAAAGGGTTTGGAGGAAAAATGAAGCGAGGGTGGGGGAGTTTGAATATCACAGTCAGCCTCTGGACCAAAGAAAGTGTCGTTGGAGAGGTTACGAAGTGTAACGTTTAAATAAAATTGACACTAGTTGTCTTTAATTTTTATTTTGAATAGAGGGTTTTGAATAGAGGGTAGAGAAAGGCCCCTTTCCTCTCTGTCCCTGGCAATTTTGAATATGTTCGTGGTCATCACTGGAGAGATTACGAGGTGGCTGGCGGAGGGAAATAGATTGAGATGGTATCACTTAAAATAGTTGAAAGCAAAAGTGAAAACGTAGAAGGCAGGGGAGCCTGGTTCTTGACAAGGGCACGGTGGGTAAAATTTCTCTGCACCAGGTCCCGTGTTGGGGGTGGGGTGGGGCGGGGTGGGGGCAGGAGTTACAAAAATCGGCCCCCTGGTTTCTTTGCAGGATGTACAGTAATAGCTTACTTATTGGCTCCCCACGTCATGTGCACATTCTCACCTTACATACACCTCTGTGGCCATGTCACCAAGCAGTGAGAGAGAAGCTAGCTAGCTGGCGCTGAGAAAGCTACATGAGGGGGGTGGGGGGCGGTGCTTTAAAAAGATATTATTCTCCATAGAATCCTCTGAGTAGTAAGGACTTACGCTTGCTTATTCACTGATTTTTCATACGACTTTGGTTCACTGAATGGATTTTAAAATGATCTACTATTTTGCCAAAGTGCATTTATGAGATGAAAACAAATTCAAAGGCAGGAGAGCTTGTTCAGCAAGGGTGACCCGCCATTAAAGAGCTACCGTTTAAGTCTCCCAGGTCCTGTTACACAGACACCCACCAACACCCAGACCTGGTCTTCTTTCCCAACAACTCTGAGCACCGCACCGGGGCGCCTGGGCACGGAGAGGGGATGCGAGCGTGTTTACCTCTCTTCCTAGTTAGCCGGGAAATGCTTCCACTCTGCCTTTTACGCTTACACCCCTTTAAAAAACCAGGGAACAAAAATTCTAATTATAGAAAGGAGGTGTGATGTTTACTCTAAAGTTACAGGAACATATAAAGTTTTCTTAATAAACTGGAAGAAACTCTATCCTAGATAAACTGAAATCGGGCAGTTTTATACCCTTGCTCTCTGCCTTCTTTACTTTGGCGCTAAGGTACCTGGGTTTCTGTCGTCATACACTGTCTATTGTTAAGAGGGTGAATTTCTGATTAAAAATTATTTTCAAATTGTCCTGCCTTCCTAGCTTTTTAATGCCTTATTAAACAGAAATGCAATACTCATTTCTGTGTTTAAATTTTGTATGTACAGGCAGTAATGAGGAGGTGAGATTCTTCTCCTCAAAAAAAAAGAAAAGCAAGAACAACATTCTATATATAAGTTAAAGAGAAAGAAAACAAAACCCTGAGGATTCAGTCTGTTGAAAATACACACACACTGTTTGCCCAGTGGAGCTCTTAATAAGGTTTTATTCATCTTAACCATCTACCAAGATGGATGGCTTCAGTTTTAAATAGAATTTTTGACTCTTAAGCAAGTTTGAACAACTTGCAGCTTTGAGAAGTGAAGAAGGGTTGAAAAAGGAGCGTCTGAAATAAAAGACCCGGGAAAGGGACGGGGCGGGATGGCGCGCCTCAGTTTTCAGTGATGTGACACCATCTTTACTTTCAAAATGACAGCAACGTGCTTTTGCAGCGAGCCTCCAACAAGGTGATTACAGGAGGAGAAACGCCAAAATAGATTGGTCCCCCTTTCCCCCACCAAAACCACAAAACTACAAGCAAGACCCCATCCTATACCCGCCTCCCAAGGCCCTTGCCACTGGGGTCAATGTCTGTAAGTTTCTGGGCAGGTTTCTGGTGAGTTTCCCAGCTGATGTGTTTGCAAGGCCCCGTGAGCCCGCCGAGCAGCCTGGAGCAGGAGCAGGCGGCGGCTGGCAGGGAAGCTCGGAGAGAACCTGGGAGATCAACTGTTGCGGTCACCTCTCCTCCCCAAAGGGGGGTGGCAGGGCTGGGCCCCGAGAGCTGCGCCAGCCACTCTTATCCTTTGCCAAGGCCCCCCAACTTTTATGATGACCCCCCTCCTTCCTCTCCTATCTGTCTCTGTGCCTGTGGGGCCGGGGGGAGAGCAGGGCAAGGACTAGATTGCTTTCAGAGTTTGCCTTCTCTGATGATGGATTACCATGTCAATTTAAACGGCATAGGATTAATTTGTTTCAATGATTTCTCTTTAGGCTGAATGCCAGCCGGGTTTCTCTCTCTCCCCTTGCTCTTCAGAACAACCACTACCAAAAGGAGGAGGAAAAAAAAAGGAAGAAAAAAAAAAAGCCTTCTTCCCATATACGAAGTTCGGAGACAGTAATAGAACTAGACAAGTTAGGTGTAATGTTGCAACACAGTCATAGGGCTGAGTGTTTTTATCTCTGCCTAAGAGGCCGGAACGTACAGTCACATTAAAATGAAATTGGACTCAACATTTATTCAATAAATACTTGTCTTGTAGATAATCCAGTGCCGAGTGCTTTTGACACATAAGGACTTAATTTGTCTTGGATAACAAGTTATTAATATGGTACATTTAAACCTGCCGACTACAATCAGGTTCCTAAGATCTGTGACAAACTCCCACGATCGTCGGGAAAATAATTTGTATGAGGAGACATTTTGGAGAATGTCTGTTCTTGGTCACATGAATCGCAACATGTATATTTCCTATCACATAGGGACAAAAAAGTTAAGAAATCTGATCATGATATTGTATATATTATATATTACTATATATCATATTACATATTATATATGTTACATATTACATTATGTTATTCATTATATAGCTGTGCCTAATCTTTCCCAAAACGAGCATGTGTCAAGGAGCTTGGTCTTTGGTGAGATTTCGAAAGTGACAAGAAAAGCGCCGTGTGAACCCTTTCTTTGCCAGACCAAACGCTCCAGGAGGTTGGAAATAGCACAAGGAAGCACCCCCCCCCACAGTGCGCACCTGGGGTCACCGGGCAGCCGGGGAGACCTGCTGCGGCACCAGCAAGGCCTCTGAGCGCAGTGATCTACCCCCAAATGGATCAATAATCGATCCCGAAGTGGTTACCAGGTTTCCTTCGCTAAGGCGGTCCTGGCCAGATGCAGGGGCGTCTGGATATTTAAACACGGGGCGTTTTTTTTCATCCACCCCGGTTCCTACATGCCGCTCTTCTTCCCAGCATGCCCTGCACTGAAATTAACATCCCTGTTGAAGGTAATAAATTGCCTTCTGCTATGAAGCCGGTGGCTGGGGTGGCCTCCCCCTTCCTGAGCCCCGCCGATGCACGGCGGGCTTTAGGGACGCGGGTTTTGCTGTCCACAGACACGCACTCCGAGGCCGGCACCGGCGGGCCTGGAACCCGGGCCGTTTTAATCTGCTGAGAAGTCGACGGCGGTTCGGCTTGGGGAGACGGAGCATCTCCACGAAACCCAAGCCCTGAGAGCTCCCTCTCGGAAGCGCCGTTACCCAGGAGCAGAAAGCCGGCAAGAGAGGCTAATTGAATGAAGAGAGAGAATTAGGTTAAAAAATGGAGGCCACTCCAGTATCACGTTTGCACGGGTGTAGCTGGAAATGAAGGTGTCCCCGAGTCGCGGGGATGCCAGAGTGTTTAGATGTTGGCCACAGATGGGGACACCTATTGAAATGTGTCTCGGGAAGATTAATAGGGCTTGTCACTGTTGGGAAAGCATGCTTTGCTGTAAATTTCTACCGGCGCAAGATGAATTACCGATGAATGCTCACTTATCAACCCCATCACTATCGTTCGACACTAAATCAAATTGAGAAGTTATCTGCAATCAGAAAATTTCTTTTTAAAATAGACACACACCTTTGGGCCCAAACTCTTTAATAATCCCGCTCCAAAAACAATTCCCCACCTCCGGGGCTCCTGTAGCTTAAACAAAATGACACCTCAATAAGGAACATTTTTTAAAATTATATTTTTCTTGATTTCAAAGAGGAAGGGAGAGGGAGAGGGAGAGAGAAACATCAATGATGAGAGAGAATCACTGATTGGCTGCCTCCCGCATGCCCCCTACTGGGGATCGAGCCTGCAACCCGGACATGCCCTGACCGGAAATTAAATCGTGACCTCCTGGTTCCCAGGTCCAACCTCAACTATTAAGACCCGCCGGCCGGGTAATAATGAGTATGTTTTAAGTTTGCACCAGGGACAGCCGGTCAATAGCAAAGTGTGACAGCGTTGTAGGCTTGGAAGCCATTATTTAATGTTCCATAAAGTGTGTTTTCTTTCCTCTGAGGTACTCCTCTCTCCTCCTGGAAGGCAGCGAAGTCCGTGGCTGCACCTTCCCGTCCCAAACCCGCCCCTGGACCCGACTGTCGTCCAATTCTCTCGTGAAACACAGCTCGGAGCGGACGGCAAGCTCGGTAGAGGCCAGCAGGATAGGAAGAAAGGAATGGCGATAATAAGGAAACGCATGTTTTCTTTTACGGTTCCATAGTGTTGGGTGTAGCTCACTTCAAAGGTGATTTGTTTCAGAAATAGGCAGGTGGCATCATCTCTTCCAATGTAGGAAGAGTAGACTTTTAAGAAACCCATAGACTTCCAATGAAGGAAGAGCAGACTTTTCAGAAACCACCAGCCCTGGGTTTCTGAAGGGTTTAAAAAGCTACTCCCATGCCTGATGCATTGCTTTTTACTGAAATCCCGTGCATGCAGATATTGTGAGTGCCCATTCTGTTGATGAGTAAACTGAGGCTCAGAGAATTATCCGAGGCCGTGGAGGCAACAGGAACTGTAAAAATTTGTACCTAGGTCTCCCAGGTTCCTTTCTTTAAAAAAAAAGTTTTTTATTGATGTCAGAGAGGAAGGGAAAAGGAGAGATGGAAACATCAATGATGAGAGAGAATCATTGATCGACTGGGGATCAAGCCCGCAACCCGAGCATGTGCTCTGATCCGGGAATGGAACTGTGACCTCCTGGTTCATAGGTCGACACTCAACCACTGAGCTCCTACTCCAAGTTATTATGTAAATAAAGATGATGGTGATACTAACAGCAACATTTATGATACTGTATATCAGAACTCTGATAAACATGTTACTTTATTTCATCTCTGCACAACTCTCCAAGGCGGATACTGTTATTACTTCCATTAGTTAAGATAAAAAAACCCAACAATACTCATGGCGTCTAGGGACTTGCCTGAAGGCAACATGGCCACCCAGTTGGGGACTGTGATTCAAACGCAGGAAGTCTGAATTCGCAGCCACAGCCGTGCGGCGCCATTTCCAACGGCACGGAGAGGCCACGGGAAACCCGCCTCTTCCTGGGATCTGGACCTCTGGCCAGTGCGGCGCAGCCCCTAGAGCCTGGCCGGAGGCCGGGGCTTCCACTGCAGCGTGGCTGGCTCCTAACTGGGCTCAGCCTCTCTGGCCTTTCTTTGCCTGGTCTCTAAAATGGGGTGGTGTGCCAAAGGCGATGGTTGCTTTGGGGTGCTTCCTTCTAAGAGGAAGCAGAGGCCCAGAGAGGCCAGCCCGCCTCTGAGGATGTGTGGGGCACGGGGAGAGGGTGGTTTGTCAGAGAGTGGCCTGCGGACACTCGGCGTGGGACAGGGCTCCGCTGGCTTCCTTTCTGCAGCCCAGGGCAGTTCTTAAGAAAAGGCAGAGCCGTGAAAACCCACCGAAAGTGATCACCTTTCTTACTTCCCAGCCAGAAAGCAACAGGAGCCGGCTGGTGTGGCTCAGTGGTTGAAAGCTGACCTATGAACCAGGAGGTCACGGCACATTCCCCGTCGTCAGGGCACAGGCCCGGGTTGTGAGCTCGATCCTCAGTCCCGGGCATGCAGGAGGCCGCCGATCCATGATTCTGTCTCATCATTGATCTCTCTCTCTCTCTCTCCCTCCCACTTCCTCTCGGAAATCAGTAAAAGTATATTATGCATATAAGCATAAGCAATGGACACAAGACACTGGGGCTTAGGCCATGCCTGGGAGTGGGGGGTGCGATGGGAAGATATGTACACATGTAATACATTAAAAAAAAGCATATTCAACAAAAAAGCAAGAGGAAGATCTGAGGCCTGGAGAGGTCAGGTGACTGAGGGATGTCAATCGCCCAGCTCTTTGGTGATGAAGCTGAAACTAGACCCACTTTCCTTGGCCTCCAATCCAAGTGCCCCCCCCACTGCCCCAAACCCCCCCCCCCCCCACTGTCAGGTCCGGATTATTGCTACTGCGCTCTTTACCTTGTATGTGTGGCTGCTGGTTGTAATGTGAAATCTTCCTGAATCTCTCCCACCACCGTTTTCCATAAAATCGAGTAAGCTAACCCGAGTCAAAACCGCAATGAAGCATCGCACAAGAGTACGATTCTTCCCTCCGCAAGGCTCCGATACTCCAGTCTGTATTTACTAGCACCCTCCTTGACACTTCCGCAGCCCAAACTGCTAGATCTGGGCTGTCTAATGGTTCCCCAATGGGAAAATGGGTTTTATTTTACATTTTTATCTCCTTGTCCTGTCCTAAATCACCCTCCCGCACCCCCGCCGGCCGTGGCAACCCCCGTCTGGGTTTAATCAGGAGTTGCAAGGCAAAATGTGCATTATTAAGAAATATAAATATTTTCAGAAGCAATCAGAGGGATGAAAGATTGATCCGGCGTGTAGATTGGACCTAATTCGAAGCAGCTTTCTTCTAATGAGGGCTACTGGGACAGAGTGGGCTTCAGGGGGTGCATGTCCCAATGGCTCTTGGTGGGGTGCGGGGGTCATTTTTGCAAGGTGACTCCTCCAGTCTCGGGGACAGTCCACCTTTTCTGCTGCCCGGAGGGACTTGGAGTGGTTATGTTCTTAATTTTAATATATTTGTATTGATGTCAGAGAGGAAGGGAGAGGGAGAGAGAGAGAGAAACATCACGGATGAGAGACAATCATGGACTGGCTGTCTCTTGCACGGCCCCCACCGGGGATCGAGCCTGTAACTGGGGCCTGTGCCCTGATAGGGAATTGAACCATGACCTCCTGGTTCACAGGTGGCCGCTCAGCCACTGAGCCACGGGGGCTGGCCGAGCTGGAGCGGTTATCTCTGGGAAATTATGACTATGTCCTTCCCTTTAAAATTCCCACGCGGGGCCCCTCCCCTCCCACAGCTGGAAAGGTGGGTGAGCACTGACTTGCACCCGAACCAAGGCCGTGGCCGGGAGGCGCAGGCAGGATCACACTCTCTCTCTTGGCTTCATAAAAGGTATCGCTTTATCTACCTGGTCAATCTCCACTGGCTTTCAAAACAGAGACGTGGCCAACCTAATCAGCCTCATTAGGATATCTGCTTTAAAAACAGCGCTGCCTCATTTAGCGGGGTCTTTGAGACGTCCCGAGGGAGCTGGGTGGTCACTGCTCCGATATAGGTGTGGCTAATTTGGACCTTTGTCAGGCCGGCTGGCTGTGGGAGGGGAAAAAAAAGCAGCGGCTAATGTGTCGGCGGAATTTTAATACACCGGGGATCAAACCCCGATTGTGGTCTTTTGTTTTTGCTTTCTTTCTTTCTTCCTTTAATCCCGCTTTTTGTCCACATGGCCGTGTGCGAGAGAGGGCTCGATTTCCCTGATACGGCGGCCGTCCACAGCTGGATGGACCGCCGAGCGGCCTGCAACTGTCTTGAAAACCCGCCCAGCCCGGCGAGCCTGAGAGCAAGTTTCCCTTTGTTGTCGGCTGGAGTATTATTTGCTGTAGGTTTTTGATATACATTCTAAATTAGGCCGGCAAAGGCAGGCTTCATCTTTAATTCATCACTCTCAGCTGAAAGAGATTAGCGATGTCTGGCCCCCCCGCCCCCCCGCGCCGGGCCGTGCTGACCTCACCGGGTATGGCCTGAAATTAAGCAGCCTCATTCATTCCGCGCCGAGAAGGATAATGGAGCAGCATTTTCGCGATGACCATCACAAATTGTAGGCAGCGTGTTTAAAAGGCCCTATTTTCACACCGTGTAGATTACCATTCTCTCCGGGGCTCCC
>PVJN01028290.1:0-26918 GCA_004026805.1 Lasiurus borealis | reverse complement strand
TATATGGAGACAGAGAGAGCATCATTGTTAATTGCACATGCTGAAGAGTTATCTACTCAAAATTTTCAAAAATGAGAGGTAAGATGCAATGCTCAAGAAGCAGAGGGAAGCTGACCCCTTGATTACACAGGGGCATGACCATGACTGTCCTCACAGAATGCCTTAGTCATAAATTAACCATGGCTGAATTGTACATCTTTCCTTACATCTTACATTACATCCTTTCCTTATAGCCTTACATGACCCAACCCCACCTCCAGTCCCATCGCCCAATTACTATTATAAGTTAAACCAAACCAAACTGTAACCTGAATCAAGATTCTGTAATGTTTAGATAAACAAAGCAGAGAACCAGGTGGAAATGTTATAAAACGTAGTTACAGTTCTATTTCAAAAGAAAAGAAAATTTCCCTTTGTGAAATAGGTTTCTGAAACTCAAATAGTCTTTCAGCAAGGCAAATACAGTGTCACATGCTAATCTATTTGAATCAATATTTCTTTTGGAAACACATTCTAGTAAATCACCTTCACATGAGAAAAACAAAAGGGTTTCTTTTGAAGGACTGTGGGGGATGAATGGAAGTATTTTTTTATAGAAATTTAATCTTAACTGGGTTAACCTTAATAAATTTTCTAAATGGCCTTTGTTGAATAGCTATGGTGGAGTTTTCTAACTTAAAAATAAAGGTCTTCTGAACAGATGCCCAACTAGATGCAAACCTGATGAGTATGGGGACATGCACTTATCTGCCATGGGATGCAGCAACCCTCGCTTTTCCGGGTAGTGAAAATGGGTCTGCAGGGAGCCATTGCCACATTTCTGCTGCCATTCCTGGGATCAGGTGAGTTGTGAGGTTCAATTTATGACGCTGAAACAGAAACTTTTCCTAAGTGTGTAACTAACCAAATGATATAGGAATTAAATTCATGAATTTCAATTTGTGGATACTAGAAAATCAATCCTATATTTAGCAGCATGCTATGGATTATATCAGCCTAATCCTGTGGTTGGCAAACTGCTGCTAGAGAGCCACATGCAGCTCTTTGGCCCCTTGAGGGTCGCTTTTCCACAAAATACCACGGCCTGGGCGAGTCTATTTTGAAGAAGTGGCATCAGAAGAAGTTTAAGTTTAAAAAATTTGGCTCTCAAATGAAATTTCAATCATTGTACTGTTGACATTTGGTTGACTAATGAGGTTGCCAACCACTGGCCTAAACAGTACAAATATCCCTAAACCAATGAACTAATCCGCAACTATTTATTAATGACCATCTACCATGTTTCAGGTACTTCATTTCATAGTGATGTCTAGAATTCCAAACCTATAAGATCAATTATTGTTTATTGCACATGCTGAAGAGTTTTCTACTCAAAGTACATTAATTGATTTTATGTGCAAGTTGAACATTTTGAAGAACTTTTAAAGTTCCATTTAGACTTCTATCCTTCAGGAGAACGTCCCTGACCCTCCCAAGTCCTTCTTCTTAATTGCCCTAACTGCATGTTGCTATCATATTTTATAGTTCTGACCTCATGTTTTATAGTTCTCTTGGTGGGTCTGTCCTTAAACTCAAACATGACATCCATGAGGGCAAAAGACTCTGCTGGCAAAACCTCACAACTGCACCTAGCACCGGGCTGCTATATGATAAGTAATCAGTATATTTTCATTGAAGATATGAGGGAGAAGGGGGAAGCAAAAGAATAAGTGAATGGAGAGAGGCCATGTCCATAAGCTGGGACCCAGCTCAAACTCCAAGGCTAAGGACTTTTCAAACTATGGTAGTGATTTTCAAATTAGTCCAGGAAGTACAATCTTATGGATAGCAAGCTTTCACCTGAGAGAACTGAATGTATTTTCTGTGACCTGAGAATTGACCATCACAGTTTGATTTTAGTGGAAAAACACCACAGTGTTTCTATATATAGCAGATTTCTGTTGAGTGAAGTTAGAGATTAAGCAACATACTCCAATACTTAAAGGGTGGCACCTACTGGCAGGATATCACACTGCAACTCAGTTCTATTAAACATTACAGAATACACCAAAAGAATCACAATAGAAACAATAGTGTTAGTTTGGCACTTTTCTCTTCCTTCAACATGCAAACTCTCTATCTGGGTGGAAGACTGCAAAGTAAGAGGCCCCAACTTCTCCTATAGAAGCTAACTGGAGAGACCCTTCCTCCCTAATCTTGGCCTCAGACAGGATCACAAGTGATTTTGAAACTTAAGTACGAGGCCCCAGGAAGAAGGAATGGATAGTTTAGGGGTGCAGCAGTGGAAGAATCCACCAGTGGTTGCTGGAACAGTCAACAGGTACAGAATGTTCTGATCAGAGTATATCTGCTTCTTGACCTTCCTTAGTTCCTACCTATTTTTAGCATCGGCTTTTCTAAACTTCCTATCAGTTTGGTGAACTATCCAACAACTTATCAATAAATTACTTTCCTACTTAAAGTAGCCAGAATAAGTTTCTGTTGCTTAGAACCAAGAATCCAGGTTGATATGCTATGTAACGGTTACTGGTTGCCTTCTCTGTGTCAGACATTGTGCTAACCTCACACATCCATGATCTCATTTAGTCCTGCCCCAACAAAACCCTATGAAGTAAGGGTAGAGGAGAGGAGGAAATGGGCAAAAAAGACTAATTAACTTGCCCAAGTCACACAATTGGCAAATCCAGAAGACAAAATCAGCCAGTTTGATGCTAGAATTCATTCTCTTGACTATGTCATTTCCTCATAAAAGAAAATATTCTGAGCCTTTTGAAAGTATGAAATTGGAAGATAAGACTTGAGACATGCTCCTAAGATTGACAAGTATTATGAGTTAATAAACTGCAGAGAGAAGTCCTGAAAAAGTATAAGGAAAATGAAATATTAAGATTGGAGATAGTTTTACCATAAAGCAAATTAAGTTTATGTGCTCTTCACTTGCAAGGGTGTCTTTCCAAAGCCTTAAATTTAATTTTGCATTTATAACTTTAAACTCTTTTTCTTAAGGAAGGTTCCCAGAATGGTATAAGCTTCAGATTCCACAACACATGGATCCATTCCTGGATGAGACCATGAATTTATCAGATTAGAGACTCATTTTCTCGCCCCAGATTTGGAGATCAAGCAGAGGATTTTTACAAAGAGACATAGACCTACAGGATATGGATGAGAGCACAGGCTACTTCCACTTTCTCATGCCCTGGGGAGAAAAAGAAAAAGGGGGGAATTATTTCTCACCACTCCAGAGAGGATTCAGGGCATTTAGGAAGCCAGCTTTCCCCAGAAAATTGCCTCTTCCCTCGTCCAACAAGAGGAAAGACAAGATATGTGTACCCAGCAGTTTCAACAGTGGCAGCCAAGGATGGGTGAGCTCTCCTCTCTTATGGACAGTCATCAGGCCTTCCTCCTTATGGAACCAGCTGGATGTGGTCCTGACTCTCAGGAAGAGAGGACAGTCAGCCAGGCTGTATTGGGGAGACCAGAGGATAATGTCTTTATTTAAAATGACATTTTGGAGCCCTCTAACTAAAAATATACAGAAGAAAGAAGCCAAAAGAGACTGGTAGGAGGGGTAAAGATGCAGAATGGGCTGGTCCCACACCTATGTGTGGCAGTTAAAAATCAAGAGGGATATCTTGGCTGTGGAGATCCCCCCTGTGGAGTGAGGAAGGTTCCTCAGCTCCACACTGGGCCTCCCATCCCAGGGTTCCAGTGCCAGGAAGAGAAGTTCCTATAACTTCTGGCTGTGAAAACCATCAGAGATTGAGGCTGAGTGAGATGAAGGGCTGCTGGAATCACAGGCATTCCTCTTAAAGGGCTCAAGCATGAATTTACTCGCCGACTGACTCACATGTTCTGAGCTTCAGCTGCTGAGACAGCAGCTCAAAAGGCACCAGGGACATACGAGGAGGAACTGAATGATCTGGCTTTGGGAGAAGGCCTGGAAGGGCAGCTTTCTCCCAGACAGAAGTGCTGGCCATTGTTCCTTTGTTGAGTCCTTCCCCTTCAGGTGCAGGAGGGTATCATATCTGAGACTCCGTTAAACTGGCCAACACTGTTCATTCTGACCTGAGTGATTCCCTGAGTGAGACTCTGCCCCACCCAATTTTTGGCTCCACCCAAGTTGCTTTCAGTGGCTTTTCCATACAAACTGCCTGTTTTGGCTCATGCTATAGATTTTCCTAAAATCTCTCAAAGGTTCACAAATCCCAAACAAGCAATGTCCGGCCTCATTCTGTCCCATATCTCTTGCTAAGCCCATCATTGTGTCCCATATCTCTTGCTAAGCCCGTCATTAGTACCAACTGACTTCAGTTCACAGCTTAGCGTCTCTCAGGCACCTCCAAGCCCAGCACAAGTAGCAACCATCTGCAAATCATTTTGGGTACCTCATACCATGTAGTTCTAGGCAGGACACGGCACAGGCAGTGGATGACTCTGGTCTGTACTTCCCAAGAGGCCTCAGAATCAACACACTTGGTGGTCAGCTTCAAACCACACCAAAGTATTACCCAACCACCTCTACAAATGATATACTCAAAGGTCAGACTCAGCAGGCATTAGAGCCCTGCTAATGTGAATCTTGCTCTATAGGGTCAGCCCCTGCACAACAGCTCCTCCACTGTAATCACAGCCAATCCTCACAACTAATTAGTGAGGCTCAGTCTCTCCCACTGACATGCCAACAGCAATCAAGGCTCAAATAATAACAGGAGGTCATACACAACCCATACAAGGAACACACCTAGAGCACTCTGCTCAGGTGACCAGAAGACATTGCCACTGGGTCCCCTAGGATACCTAGTAATAAGGTTACTCTACCAAGACCACAAGATGTAACAGCTCTACCTAATACATAGAACAAACACCAGAAGATAGTCAAAATGAGGAGACAAAGAAATATGTCCCAAACTCCAGAAAAAGAACTAAACAATGGAGACAAACAATCTACCAGATGCAGAGCTGAAACACTGATTACTAGTATAAGGTTGTTCAATAAATCTAGGAGAAGAATAAATAATCTCACTGAGAATTTCAATAAAGAGATAGGAAACACACATACACACACACACAAAAAAAAATCAGAAATGAAGAGTGCAATAAATAAAATAAAGAATACATTAGAGGGAATCAACCATAGATTAGATGAAACAGAGGACTAAATCAGCAATTTGGAAGACAATGGCGCAGAAAACACCTAACCAGAACAGCAAAAAGACCTGATTTTTATTTTTAATTGCATTAAAATAGTTTTTATCTTGATTAGTGAGTTTTTTTCACACCCTTTAAGTTTATACCCAAGATTAGTACCTTCCTCGCCTTACTTTCATCCTAGCCCTAAATAGGCTTCTAGAGATTCACCATACAAAGGCTGGGGTTTCCCTCCAAAATACCAATAATTCATCTAGTCATTCACCTATACTCCCAACACAGCACTGCCACCTAAATCAGACTGCTGTATCATAATCTGGATGCATCATCCATCTTTCTATATAAGCCTTAAGGTATGAGCAATTACAACAAATCTCATTACTAAATATTGTTTGAAAGATTCTTGGCCCTAAGGCAGGATTATCCTACCAAGACAAATCAGGTTTAGCCAGTGGTTCTCTGCCCTGGCCACACATTGAAATCAGTTGGGGTGCTTTTTAAAAATTCTAGTACCAGAGTTCTACTACCAGAAATTCTAATTTAGTTGATCTGAAGTGAAACTCAGGCAGGCTTTTTAAAAAGAACTTTCCTGAGAAACAAAGATGGTGGCATAAGGTATACACCTATACGTGTTGCCTCTCACAACCACACCAAAACTACAACTAAAAGTCAAAATGACTATCACCCAGAACCATGGGAAAGTTGTCTGAGTAGAAGTTCTACAACTAAAAGGAAAGAAAAAAGCTTATTGAGACTTTAGGAGGTTCAGAGCCGTAGAAAATCAGAGGTATGGAAGCACACGAACTGGGCTGGCGACTAGGTACACTGTTTTGTGGGTGGCCTCAGACAGTAGTTGATTGCACCTCCTTAAAGATCCAGGAGCCAGTGTACCTAGTGGTCAGTGTGAAATGATACCAGATTTCAACTCCTCACATATATTAGTGATACACTCAAGAGGCAGACTCAGTGAACACCAAAGCTCCACTGAAGCAAGTCCTGCCCCATAAGGGTGTCACCAGCACAGCAATTCTTCCATTATAGACACAGCTGATCCTCACAGCCAATTGGCCTGGAGGTGTACCAATAGTAATCAAGGCTTAACTACAACAAGACTATGCACCCAGTCTACAAAGGTGTGCACCAAGAGTATCCACCTCAGGTGATTGAGGAGGCTGAACCACTGAGCTCTATAGGTCACCTACCACACAAAGCCACTCCATCGACACAGGGAAGCAGTGGAGACAAAGAAACATGTCACAAATTAAACAAATGGAGGAAAGCAAACAATGATATAGAGTTCAAAATCATGGTTATAAGGTTACTCAAGAATCTTCTAGAAACTGTTGAGAAACTTAGTGAGATCTCTGAGGAACTTAGTGAGACCTTCAAGGATCTTGAGAATGCCAAAAAAGTGGAAAAGGATCAGTCAGAAATTAAGCATACACCATCCAAAATAAAGAATAATATACAGAAATCCAACAGTAGACTAGAGAACCCCAAGAATCAAATCAAAGACTTAAAATATGAGGAAGCAAAAAACACTCAACCAGAAAAACAAAAACAAAAAATATGAAGATAGTGTAAGGAGCCTCTGGGACAACTTCAAGCATACCAACATCAGAATTATGGAGGTGCCAGAAGAAAAGAGAGAGCAAGATATTGAAAACCTATTTGAAGAAATAATGACAGAAAACTTTCCCTATCTGGTAAAAGAAATAAGACTTACAAGTTTAGGAAGCGCACAGAACCCCCAACAAAAGGAATCCAAAGAGGATCAAACCAAGACACATCATAATTAAAATGCCAAGGGCAAAAGACAAAGAGAGAATCTTAAAAGCAGTAAGAGAAAAACAGTTACCTACAAGGAAGTACTCACACGACTATCAGCTGATTTCTCAACAGAAACTATGTAGTCCAGAAGGGAGTGATAAGCAATATTCAAAGTGATGAACAGCAAGAACTATAACCAAGATTACTCTACCCAGCAAAACTCTCATTTAGAATTGAAGGTCAGATAAAGAGATTCACAGACAAGAAAAAAGCTAAAGGATTCATCACCACCAAACCAGGATTATATGAAATGCTGAAGGGTATTCTTTTAAGAAGAGGAAGAAGAAGAAAAAGGTAAAGATAAAAGTTATGAACAACAGCCAAAACTGGTTTGGCTCAGTGGATAGAGCATCAGCCTGTGGACTGAAAGGTCCCAGGTTCAATTCCGGGCAAGGGCATGTACCTTGGTTGCAGGCACATCCCCAGTAAGGGGCATGCAGGAGGCAGCTGATCCATGTTTCTCTCTCATAGATGTTTCTAACTCTCTACCCCTCTCCCTTCCTCTCTAAAAAAATCAATAAAATATATTTTTTTAAAAATTATGAACAACCAAGTGACAATAAATATATATTTATCAACAAGTGAATCTAAAAATCAAGTCAATAAAAAATCTGATGAACAGAAAAAACTGGTGAATATAATAGAATCAGGGGCATAGAAAGAGAGTGGACTGACAATTATCACGGGGGAAGGGGGCTTGAGGGGTGCAAGAAAAGATTGGACAAAAATCTTACACCTATGGATGAGTACAGTGGCCGGGATAAGGGCATGGGTTTGGGAGAGGGGAATCAAGTGGAGGGGAGCAATGGGGGAAGGGGAAAGAGGAACATCTGTAATAATCTGAACAATAAAGATTTATTTTTAAATATATAGATATAAATAAATAAAAAGAGCTTTCCTGAGGAAAGCTACATACCATAAAATTCATCCACTGGTAAGGTTCATAATTTTTTTATTTTTTTTTAGTAAATATATATGATAGTGTAGCTACCCCAAAGCTCCTCAGTGCCAGTTTGTAGTCAGTCCCTGTTCTACCCCAACCCTGGCAGTGGGGTTTCAAGCACTGGTATTTTTTAAAAGCTTCTCCAATGACTCTAGTATGCAAACATGGTAAAGAATTACCATTCTAGACACCAGAATGTTGAACTCTCTCCTTAGTTTTGTCTCACAAAATATGAAATTTTCTATTAGAAATTGTCCCTATGGAGAAATAAAACTGATTTCATATCAAAAAGTCTTGGGAAACTAGCCCTGCCCTATACGGCTCAGTTGGTTGGAGCACTATCCCGTACACCAAAAGGTGGCAGGTTCATGCTGAGACCGGTTTGGCTCAGTGGATAGAGCGTCGGCTTGCGGACTGAAAGGTCCCAGGTTTGATTCCGGTTGGGGGCATGTACCTTGCTCTCTGTAAAAAATCAATAAAATATATTAAAAAAAAAAAGTTGGCGGGTTCAGTTCCCCAATCAGAGCAAATACCCAGGTTGTGGGTTTGATCCCTGGTCAGGGTGCTTGCAGGAAACAACTGATCAATGTCTCTCTCCCACACACACACACACATTTCCCATCCTCTATCTAAGATAAATTAAAAAATAATTTTAAAAAATTTTAAGTCTTGGGAAACTAGAGTAACTTTTGTGACAAATAATCTAGTCAACTTCACTGAAATACCATTAAGTGAAAGAAGCCTGTATGTATATCTCCGCCCCCAATAAGTATGAAATGCCACATTTGTATTCAGACTCAGAATACAAGGTTCTTCTGTCATGTGGTGAAATTAAAGCCCACTGTGCTATCTTCAAAGTCATATTCATTGCTTTAAAAATTAACAAAGAAACATTTACCTCAGGCAAGAAATTATGAAGATTACAAAACGTTTTCTTTAGATGTTAAAAATTCCTCAGGGGGAATGTTCTAGAGAAGTACAAAGTATCTTTATTGTTATTTTTCACAAACATGGAAATGATGTTACACTAATGCAGGAAAATCCTAGAGAAAAGACACTCACAAGTTATCATGGGGAGTTGATGTCCTTCTGTCACTGTAGGCATGCAGGGCAAGCTAACACTTGTAAAAGGGTGAGCCTGAGGAACAGGAATGAACTTGAAAGAATTCACAGAAATGCCAGCCCCAGAGGTCTATAAATGCATGAGTCTGCGGCGTGAGTCAATGCTTGTTCAATGCAAGCGATTCTTTTGCCGTCATTGGCCAGAACAGCGAACCGCAGACAGCACCAGCTATCAACACGGCCAGTTCATGGGAAACGTTCTGAGGTGCGGCTGGAACGTGACCCCACCCAGACCACTCCCTGAAGTTGCAAAGCTTCAAAACAGTGTCCTCAGCCAAGGAGGTATTGTCTCCTTTTAGACCACCAAAGCTCTGCAGCAACAAGGTCAACAGAGCAGCTTCTGAGGGAAAGTGACCCTTAACTATGAATAAGGGAAGTTTGGATTTTAGTCAAGTGGATGGCTCAGAACTATGCTTTTCTCTGTACAGTATTTAAGTTTTAAATTCCCAACACATTTATTAAGATATTGGGAGGCAAACATTAAGCTATTTCCTCCTTGGATAATCAATTCTGAATTCTTAATCCACAAAAAAACCTCAAATTACTTTAAAAAAAAAACAATCAGCTGAGAAGACTGGGTAAAGAAGGCTGACACGCTCCAGCCAACCTCCCTCACTCCGCATCATTAGAGATGACGAAAAATAATTTTACATAAGCGAATTCAAACAATGAAGGTAAGCAAAGAAAGACAGCCTCTGTGGCTAGCAATAGAGTCACCTCTGAGAGACACATGGAACCAGATTAATGAACCTGAAACCACACAGGAGAGGACAGTGGTGGGATGGCTCCATGAGGCCCTAAATCGGAGGGAGAAGTCTGTGTGGATAAGGAAGTTCTGGGTCATTTCAGTCGGAGCGACCATTCAGATGGTCCCCAACACTCACCCACAGCTGGTAGGAGCAGCAAGCCTAAGAGACATCTTTTGGGCCAACATTTGGGCCAGAGAAGCAAGGTAATGCTCCCAGTAGCTGGCCTCACCCAGGAGGAGTGGAAGCGTCTTGGCTAGAAGACTACTGACTCACGCTGCCCAGCCCCACATCCTGCTCCTGCCCTACTGCCAGGGGATAGTACATTCTCAGACACACCATCCAAGCTCCTCAAATTAGAAATGAACACACAATCACAAAGCAGCAAACACTTGAAGAAAACCCTTACTGTGACAGAGACGCCAAATACGTACCTCTAAGAGAAGAGCTCGTTCTCCAAAAAAAAAAAAAGCAGCCTAAAACTCCAGTAATTAGGCTGAGTAGCAGAATGGACACAGCAGAAGACAGATTTAGAAAGCTGACAGGGGGAATAGAGAAATTCTCCCAGAAACAATAACAGGATAAAGAAATGAAAAAATATGATAGAGTCATAGAGGGTACTTTAAGAACCTAAAAGAGAAGCCTCTCAAAGAATGCTAGAGGAAAATTTGCCAGACCTGCAAGATTATCTTAAAGATAAACTTAGGACTGCTTTTATTTTCTTCAAATTTTTTGTGTTTTTCTAATTTTCTTCAATGAGCATACATCTTTATTCAAAGGGAAATTTTTTTTAATTATAAGGTCTGAAATAATAAATAAAAAGAAAATCCCTTAACTACATGATAGGTTTTCTAAGGGCAATGAAGAAGGGGAAGTCAATTAGAACTTCACTACAGAGAAGGCTAGCATAAATAAAAATTAAGTTACCAAATAGAAGTCACAGAGATTTTGCCAGACATCTTTGGAAATAGAAATGCTGATCTTCTCCATTTAGGAATAGGAAATGGATTTTTCTGCAGCTTCTAGACTTACCATCCTAACCCTATATTGGAGTCACAGTCAGGGCTGCCCTTGCAGGGCCTCCTTGAAAACCCACATTTAGAGGTTGAACGGTCGTCAGAAGATGATAAAATGGCAAAGACAGGTTGTGGGACATGTTTTAGGCCGAATGGCCGTCATCCAGGGAGGAGAAGGAAGTGATACTCCAGGACAGAAAATCGAAGGAGTAAATGTCTGCTTAACAAAGCCTCAAAGGCTGCTATTTACACTGAGTCAAGAAACAAAACAAACAGAATCGTCTTTTCAGAGCACATTCCTGTGTCCCAACTGATGTGAGCCTCTCTGAGTTCTTTGTACTCCAGGCCACCCTAGGGAGGTAAAATAGTACCATTGTTCTTATAATTGCAGGTTCTTCCTGTGTTGGAGAGAGATGCTCAGGAGAGTTTCCGGGGTCCAAAAATATATCGTGGCAATATAGAGAGTGTGCCCCAATCCCTTGCATGACAAGAAGCTATTTTCTGAGATCTTTTTATATATTGTTTTCTTTTTCCTCTGTCATTAGAATTTACAAAACAATTTACACTTACAGATAACCTGTCCCTATGCAATTCCTTCTCCTAGAATCTAACAATTTTAAGTTCTACTAGGAAACTAAGGAGGGGGAGAGTTTCCTTTTAAAAATATAAATATATATATTTTTGGATTGGAATAATGCTCCCAAGAATGGTGATGATTTTTCACCTTGTTTTATACATTACATCAAAGGAGAAGATGTACTATTAAGTGGATTACATGAAATCCATTGGTGATCGGTTTGGGAGGCGGGAGAAAGCAAAGTGGGGGTAGGAGGACTCTGGGATTGGATAAAAAATAAAAGATAGACTCGTATTTCTTTTACTTAGGTCGGTACAGGCAAGTTAACAGTCAACAATTAACATGACAATGACAATGAAGGAATTAATTTATGGTCTCTGTCTTGGTGCCCAGGCACATTTGGTTGTGCCCCAAGGATTCCAGAAAAGGGGAAGTTACATTATATAGGTATGTTATCTTAGATGCAAAATGACAATAGGCTCATTTAAGGTAAAGACTGACCTTGTCAGAGAAGATACTGGCCTAGAGCCGTGGTCAGCAAATTGCAGCTCATAAGCCACATGTGGCTCTTTGGTCCCTTGAGTGTGGCTCTTCCACGAAATACTACGGCCTGGGCGAGTCTATTTTAAAGAAGTGGCATTAAAAGAAGTTTAAGTTTTAAAAACTTGGCTCTCAAAAGAAATTTCAATCATTGTACTGTTGATATTTGGCTCTGTTGACTAATGAGTTTGCCGACCACTGGCCTAGGACATGACTATTCACCATAACTGCTTTTAGTTAAAGGTTTAATTTCAGACCATCCTTTGAATTACTTTAGGTTTTTGAGTTTACAAAACTGCCATGCAGGCCTTCCCTCAGCTTGTCAACAGTACCTACTATGGGCCAGGTATCATGATAGTTGCTAAGAATACAGTGCCTTCTGAGGCGTGAGAGGGGAAGTGGGACAGTCTGGTATGGAAAAGACAAAGCTTACCTATCCTAGCACGTCAAAGCAAAGGTCTTCGAGAATGTCCAGGTCCAGAGATACAGTGGGCAGGTGGCACATGCAGCAGAGGTGAGGGATCTCTTCCCGTTGGGATTACCAGAGATCCTCCTGGTGGTCTTAGAGCTGGGTCTAGAAGTATAAAAATTGCAATAAGCAAAGCCGTACAGGAGGGCAGTAAAACGCAGAGAGAGAAGTCTGAGAAAAACAAGAGGGAAGATACATTCTGCTCTCATATTGTAGTTCCTAGGTCATTACAACTCTGTAGCCATTCATCTGGCAGAGGATGCCAGGAGTTGGGGCAATTTTAAAAATACTTTACAGCAGCTTTTCCTTTGACATGGAAGCTAAGGGAGGAAAGCAGGAAGGAGTACGGGGGAGAAATACCAGGAAGAAGAGGCTGGGCACGAGGAGAACCAAAGGTTTTTTTCTCAGGCAGTGAAGGATATCTCCTCAGCTCGTTTGCCTTTAAGTTGTCCTCTCAACCAATCCCAGTCACTAGCCCTCCAACCCAGCCTGCCTTTCATGACAGCCCGGATAACTCAGCAGCAAGAAACAGACAAGCACTGGAGGGAATTACATCTGATATGAGCATTTCCAAACCAGACGTAAATTAATTAGCTGTGATTGACCATAGCCCAGGAATAGGTGCTGATGTTTGCAAACCGATAAAGGATACCGAGGAGCCAGAGAACAGAAGCTACCCAGGAATCCTGTGAAAATAGTGTCAGACCCCTTGGTGGCTGTAAATTAATCGAGAAAATCATTACACCCTTGCAATTTCTCAACTACCTGCCAAGCCACTCAACAATGGGCATCCCTCCTGGTTAACCACAGGGAGGGGTAGGTGGGGCCGTAACAGGACCAGAATCTGGCTCTAATTTAGCCCTGCAGGAATCTTGCTCCCTCTGGGAAATCCTTGATGGCATCATTGCTTCTACTGCATCCACATTAATGGGCCAGGCCTGACCCAACTCTGAACCACAGGTGCTCCAACCTGTGTTTCCTGCAGGCAGGAGAGGCCAAAGAGTAATGGTTTGTAAAGGACCTTAAAATCCTCTGGTGACAGGGCGGATGGATTACACATAGATACTATAGGAGATTGTGCAGCTGTTAAGAGGAGAAGGAGTTTTATCTGTCATAACAAAAGACTATCTCCAATACAGAGCACTCGGTAAAGTTGCAGAGCAGACATACAGAATCATCCTACCTGTTTGAAGCTACAACTACCAACCACCATCACCACCACCACTTTGGACTTCCCATATGTACGAATCAAAAAATTCCCCCTTGTGGCTTTAAGCTGGATTTTGTTGGTTTTCTCCTTTGAAACCTAAGATAATTAACACTGCCATTTTCTCACTGAAGCTTTAACAACCCTCTCTTCATGACTGTGACAATCAGCCACATTCAAGATCCAAAAGTAAAGTCTATAATCTAATATTCTGAATGTCATTGTTAAATAGGATATTCTATTTATTCTTCAGAGGGCAGAAAAGGCACACAGAACTTTCTATATAAAATTTCTGCCAAGGTCATACAATTAATCAGAAACCAAGTCGAAAGCAAAAATAACTTCTCAGAACTTTTCTTAAAAAAGAAAGAAAGAAAGAAAGAAAGAAAGCTTTATTTTATGTCAAAAGCAAGGAGAGAGCTATCTGCCAAATCTATGAGGAAAAGGAAAAGAGAGATGGATTCTGTCTTGATGATGTCTTAGTCCAAGGGACAGCAAGGACCAAAGCAAACCAACTTCAAATTCCCTGCCAAATGAGCTTTATCAGACTAACCTTGCTGATTTCTAGTCCAAAAAGATTCTCAAGAACTGATGTCTGTAGCAGAATCAAAGTGTTTTTAACTACACTTATCTTCAAGTCAAGTAGGTAATAGACTCCAAAGCTTTCATAATGTTTGTCTAAGGCATTGTTTCATAGTGTAAATAAAAACCCTTATGAAGAAAGTTCACAATAAGTTCTGCTTTCTCAATGAGAAGTAAAATAAAAACCTGATGTGTATCCAAGGCAAACACCCGGTATAAAATAGGTTAAACTCTTTGTCGCAGGAAAATGATAGACAAGGAAGGAAATTCATAAAGGAACCCTTTCAGTATAGATGTAAACATAGAGGAGAAGGGAAGAATCTGCATGTGGAGTTGAGATTTCCTCCTCAGCCAGGCATCTGGCACAGTCAGAGTTCTATACAAATGTGCCCCATTCAGAAATTCTGTGATTATGGCTAGGAAAGGCCAATTCATCTAAAAACTGGCATTAAAAAAAATGTACAATTCAATCCTAGCCAGTTTGGCTCAGTTGATAGAGAGTCGGGCTGTGGACTGAAGGGTCTGGATTTTGATTCCAGCCATACACACATGCCTGGGTTGTGGGCTCCATCCCCAGTGTGGGGTGTGCAGGAGGCAGCCAATCAATGATTCTCTTTCAGCATTGATGTTTCTATCTCTCCCTCTCTGAAATCAATTAAAAAAAAAAAAACCTTTTAAAATGTACAAATTCAGATAATGGGCAACCACAAAACAACCTAATATGAATCCTGGGCCACTCATGTATCTGAGCTATGAGTCTTGAGCAGGGCACATAAGATCTCTGAGCTGCAACTTCCCCACCTGGGACAGGAAAGGACTAGATTAGATGGCCTCTCACCTTCTTTCCAGACATACAAATAATATAATGCTCCACTCTGATCCTTGGCGATTTCATAGATCTATTTTAAAAAGGAAAATTGTAATTTTTAGTCTGTCAGGTAAGTAATGCAATATGAAAACTCTAAAGAACTGGATTGTTGACATGCTTCTTCCTTTATGTGCAAAAAAGCATGAATATTTCCCAAAAAGATATTAAAGGGCGGTACAGACACTGTGAGGTCCTGGCATACTATAACTAGAGATTAACTTGGTCATGTGCAAAAAGATACTTAGGAACAGGCAGGCTCCATCTGGAAGCTAAATCCATGTTCTCCTTTCTTTGTAGTGCATCGTATACTTACAGAATTGGCTAAATTAGAAGACAAGAAAAGGAGAGATAAGCATATTAAACTACTTCTTTACAACAGTAAAAAATTAAATATTGCCTAGCCCTAGCGGGTTTGGCTCAGTGGGTAGAACCCTGGGCTTGCAGACTAAAAGGTCCCAGGTTCAATTCCAGTCAAGGATGGGCTTGATTCCCAGTGTGGGGTAGGGGGTACAGGAGGCAGCCAATCAATGTTTCTATCTCTCTCTCCCTCTCTCTTCCTCTCTGAAATCAATAAAAATGTATTTTAAAAAATTAGATACTACCTAAGCATCCTACAACTAGTGTTGATTAAACACTTTTGTTAATTATATAATAAGTATTCAATGATTAAAATCACATTTAGAAAAATATTTGATACTTGAGAAAATTCTCATAAAATATTGCCATATTTTCAAAAAGGAGGTTACAAAATATAAACAGTATAAATATATATATATAACATACAAATGTTATTGTTTATCTCTAGGAGAAGAATTATAGGTGACTTTTATTTCCTTCTTTATATCATTATACATTTCCAAATTTCCTACAGTAAAAATACATATAATCTTTGTAAACAGGGGGAAATGTTAATTTTTAAATATATATACCTTTTTATTAATTTCAGAGAGAAAGGGAAAGAAGAAAAAGAGATAGAAACATCAATGATGAGAGAGAATATTTTATCAGCTGCCTCCAGCATACCCCCTACTGGACATCGAGCCCACAACCCAGGCATGTGCCCTTGACAGAAATCAAACCTGGGATGCTTCACTCCCCAGGCCGATGCTCTATCCACTGAGCCAAAATGGCTAGGGTGGGAAATGTTAATTTTTAATAAGACAAACTACTTACCTTCAAGTCATGTATTTTCCCCATGGAAAAAATAATATTCCTCCCTTTTATTCAAGCATACAGTAAGCTCTTCCTGTTACCTGGGTCTTTTTGAAGAGATTGCTAGACTAAAACCTGGGTGCATTAGAATACAATATTTGTGTCAATAAGTTCTCTCTAAATAAATAGAAAACCCACCAGTTATAAAGACTGATATTTTACTCTATAAATATTAGATTTTATGAATGATAAATACTGCAAAAGAATTCAAAAGACTGATTAGATATCATAGCCAAAGATCCAATTTCTTTAATCTATCAAAAGCATTCAATTTCTAAGAAAAATCCCAAATTTCTAATAGAAGTAGGCAAAGAACATGAACTATCCTCTCCCAGAATTCAAATAATTTTATTCATGTGAAAAAGAATAAACCTCACTCAAAATTTAAAAGATGCAAATTAAAACAATGGCATGCTATTTTTATTATTTTTTAGTAAGGACAAGTGTAATTTTTAGATTTTGTTTTGTTTATGGGTTGTTGTTTTTTTTCATTGACTTCAGAGAGAGTAAAAGAGATGAAAGAGAATCATTGATCGGCTGCCTTCTGCAGGCCCCCTACTGGGTATATGTGTTCCTCCATCCAAATGCATGTGTCTCTCTCATCCTCTCCCTTTCTCTCTCTCTAAAATCAATAAAAAACATTTTTAATCCTTCGGTGAGGATTAAAAAAATAGTAAGTCTTTCACTCTGGCAAATATTTTCAAAGTTCAATAAATCTAGTGTTAACAAGATGGGGAGTGGAAAGCAGTCATTCAGAGTATGATTTAGTAGTACCTTTAATTGGCAAGATCTATAAAATTAAAAATGCAAATATTCTCCATTGAGACAATTCCACTTCTAGGAATGTATCCTGAAGACCAGTGGTCGGCAAACTGTGGTTCAGGATCCACATGCGGCTCTTTGGCCCCTTGAGTGTGGCTCTTCCACAAAATACCACGGCCTGGGCGAGTCTATTTTGAAGAAGTGGCGTTAGAAGAAGTTTAAGTTTTAAAAAATTTGGTTCTCAAAAGAAATTTCAATCGTTGTACTGTTGATATCTGGCTCTGTTGACTAATGAGTTTGCCAACCACTGCTATAGACAAAGTTGCACCTATAGTCCAAGTCACATACACACACAGATGTTCACTGCAGAACTGTTGGTAATAGCAACAGACTGGAAACAACCTCAATATCCTTTCAACAGAGGGCTGAGGGAAGAATTCTGGCGTGCAGCACAACAGAACTCCAGGCAGCCCTTCTAAAAGCATGCCGGTATCACAGGGACTGATGTGAGGCCATCTCCAATATATATGACCTAATTTTTTTATACGGGGAGGGCATATGAGCTATCTGCCTATGGTGTTCTGGAAGAAATTAAAAGACAGCATTAGCAGCGGCTGCTTCTGAGAAAGAGGCTTGGTTCCATGTAAAAAGGAGCGAGGCTTCAATACTGCTTAAATTTCCTATCGTAGGCACTTACTATTTTTCCGTTCTGAAAACCAGCTAATTGTTGTAAGTAAACATTAAAGGAATATTTACTAGTAAGCAGGACAGGAGGGTTGGGTGGCACCCATGGCGCTTTGAGCTCTGTTCTCTGCTGGAGGAAGGGGATTCCACGTCCCACCCAAGCAATGCGGGCACTCATGAAAAGTCAAATGCGAAAGGAAGAAAGTAAAGGCAGGCAATCTTTCAATGAAATTTAAAAAGTATAACACATGAAAGTACTGGAGTAGTTTCCACCAGCATCAGGCAAGTCCCAAGAAGGGTGGCCTTGCCCGAGGAACACCGGCCTCCCTGGCCGCAACTGTATCCCGCCAGGCCCGCTCTCCTCGGGGGGCCACTCTTTAGGGTCACCGGACGGGCCAGGGCGACAACTGGAGGCTGCAAACTCCCCGGAGCCCGGGACCCGGGGAACAGCCGCCCTGGCGTCCTTCCCTGTGGGAGGGTGGCCCGTGCAGCTCCGCGGTCCAGCCTCTGGCCTCTGTGGTCCAGTGCACACTCTGCAGGGCGTTAGAAGAGCTGCTCCCCGGGGCACAGCCCCCAGAGCAGCGGTTCTCAACCTGTGGGTCTCGACCCCTTTGGGGGTCGAACGACCCTTTCACAGGGGTCGCCCAAGAACGTCGGAAAATGCAGATATTTACATCACAATGCATCACAGTAGCAGAATTTCATGGTTGGGGGTCACCACCACATGAGGAACTGTATGCAAGGGTTGTGGCCTTAGGAAGGCTGAGAACCCCTGCCCCAGAGGCTCCTGGCTGGGAGGCGCGCCCGGCCCAGCGCCCCCACCTGTTCCCCGGGCTGCACCCCGCCTCCGCCACGCCCCGCCCAGACGCGCATTCGTGGGCCCACAGTGCGACCCAGCGGGCCGCGGGGAAACTGCGCCCGCCCGCGGCCACCCAGCGACCAGGAGGGCCGGACCCGGGCAGTCCCCACCTCCCTCCCACCTGCTGGTTTCCCAGGAAAGGCTGACCGGGAAGCAGTCTCCTTCCTCCCTGGCGAAGGCAGGGAGTCCCATCTGTTTGCCAAGACAAGTTGCTGGACTCTCTCAGCCTTTCACTCACGGTGCAGGTGAAAATAGACTTGCTGGAAAGTTCTGGTTTGAGAGACTTGGGTTTGTTTTTTTGTTTTCAGAATCCCACACAACTGGTTAATGGATGACGTGCAAGGAAGGAACTATTCCTTTCTATCTGAAGGATGACTCTTAAGGATCTAGTAAAATCTGTGACAGTGGGTCTGGCTCACCTTGAAACGCCACCTCCTGCTGAAATGCCCTCTGCCTAAGTACAAGTGCCCCTTACTTACGAGCATTGCCTGGGGACTGTCTCTGGGCTGGGAATCCGGATTTGCACATCATCCCCTTCCTGGGTCCCTCACAAGCTCCCTGAGGCAGAGAGGGAGCCCTACTCCTTCTGGGTTAGGAGCGGGGACAGAGACAGAATGGGAATAGGAACAAAAACAGAGGAGAGAAGCTGTCACACAGCAACCAGACTCGCCAATTTGACTTGTCATTTGAACAGCTTACTGAACACCAAAATATTATTGAACACCAAATTGCTACTGATTATGCTGATCCTTGATCCGGCGGGCCTGCATTTCTCAACGGCCACCTTTTGCACATTCGTCTCAGACCATATGAACACCATAGAACTCTGAATACAGGGTGTCCCCAAAACTGTATGCATACTTTAATAGCTGATAGCTGAACTTTGAAAATGAAATGTATTTTAATAAACACGGCCTGTATAATTATTCAGAGTCCGTGTATACATTTTTGGGACACTCTATATATGGTGTTGTCACTGGACATTTTTAATACCAAGCCATAATTATGTAAGTTTCAGCGTGTGTTTGTTTGTTTTTTTCCAGTTTTGTGCTATAGATTTAGATTTGTGATCTCTTTGACATATCCACTAACGTATTGCTTTTTAATCATTGCTTATTTACATACATATCCAATGTTGTATAGGGAAGGGCCTCGTTGCAGAGAATCTGTTCTAGCTAGTTTAAGCAAGAGGAGATTTGTTGCAGTGTATCATATAGCTTCCAGAATCATTCAAGGCAGGGAGGTGGGGGAGAGGGGCGGGTAGGGAGATGGTTTGACAAGAAACAGACTTGCGGGCTGAGTTTCTAGGAAAAGTTCCAAAGCCACAGAAGAGGACTGGCCAGAGAACAACAAGTCACAAGCCAAGTCTGGTTCTGCCCCTGCACCATGTAACGTGGTGCTATAATCAGGAGCTAAGATGCTGCCGCTGCATATCACTTCTGCTCTCACCCACAAACCATCCTGCTACCCGTATCTGGAACTACTTAAACAGCAACTAGAAGAATCAAGTAATGGCAATAATGGATTCTAATACAATAATGAAATATTTTTAAGAAACAACCCATGGTACATGGAGATACTCAAAAGAGAGGAAGAAAGAGAGAGATTTTCCTCATGAAGGATGTCAACCAATAACTACAGAAAAAAATAATAAAATTTTAAAATGACCATTTTGCAGCCTTTGGTGTAATGATCAATTCAGGCAATATATACTAAAACGATAGGGGGGACAGTAATTTCACATGGCCTCAAAGTATCACTACACAGGGAACTTCACACTTATAAAGGGGAAATGGAGAGAGAGGAGGATACCTACTAACTGGTGATCACTAACTGAGTGACCACAATGAACAGCACAGTATATGCCTCATGGTCTGATGCAAAAAGAGACACACAATCTTACCTACATAATATTTTTGCCCAAAATGCTTCTCTAAAAGAAATCATGAGAAAACAGACAAATGCAGAATATGATATATTCTACAAGCCAACTGGCCTGATGTCTTTTAAAATCCATGAGGAAAAAGGGGAGGGGCAACTGTTCTATACTGAATGATACTAAAGACATAACAACTCAATATAATCATGACTCTTGTTTGGATCCCAGATTGAAAAAAAACAACTATAAAAAGATGGAGGAAACTGAATACAAATTATACATCAGAATTACTGCCATTTTCTTAGGTGTGATCAGGACATGGTGACTATGTAGAGGAAATGTCTTATTCTCAAGAGATGCAGGCTAAAGTGTAAAAAATGTTAACAATTAGTAAGTCTAAGTGAAATGTGTATAGTTGTTAATGGCATTATCCTTTCAACTTTCCTATAGACATTTCAACTGAAATGTAGCGGGTAAAGACTTGAATATGGTCTCCATATTTTATTGTCTTTTTCCCTTGGTGATCCTGGATGGTAAAGCATTCCCTGTGTCTTTGAAGATTATCTTTGGTCTCAGAGGCCTTTTACTTTGGGCCTCCTGAAACACACACCTATTCCAAGCAAGTATTGTTTCCACTGGCAGAAAATGTGCAGGGTGTTTCTCTTCACAGCTATATCACTGGGAGCATTTTTCTGCATCAGCATCTCACCTTTGTCATTTTCTCATGAATGTGTGCAGCGTTAGGAATCTATCACAGTCTCTTTGTGGCTTATCGTTTTCCCATTCTCCAGAGAAAAAGATATCATATGACTTCCTCAGTGTTATACAGCAAGAGAGGGCCACAGCCAGAGTCTTCTGCTCAGATCACTACCGGAAGTTTGTAACAGAAGCTAAGGTGTGTTGGGAACGCTAACGGGTAAAAATTGGGACTCTCCTTGGAAAAATCATTTCACCTCTCAGGGCTTCAGAGTCCTCCCTATTTAAAAGAAGTGATTTAAATGAATGTCTTTAAAGTTTCCCTTCAAGCCCTAACAGTTTATTCTTCAAGTCTCTGCTTCCTGAGACATATCTATCACCATGGCCCAGAAGGCAAAGCTAAGGGTAAGTCCTCCTTCTTGAGAACAGTTCTCAAATTCCTGACGTTTCCATGGTGACTAGCACCCTCAGCTTTTTTCCTAACAAAAACTGAAACATTTTTAAGACTTAACCAATCTCCACACCTGGCCAATACTTACCTTCCTTCTGGAAACAAATGTGTCAGTTGGCAACTTATAAAGCCTCATAAGGAAAATTAATTTCATATGTTCTTAGAACACTTTATAAAGAGAGCATCAAAGGAGGGTACGCTTCAAAATATGGTTATTCACTCCCTTTATTCTCCAAAGTTGAACTATGTCTGTTAGCTGTAAGATCCCTTGGGAAATTCTGACAGGGCAAAAACAAAGAAAATGATATAAGATTTGGGCAGAAATTGTAAATGAAATCAGCAAATTTTCATCCAGGGTGCAACTAGAGCAAACAAAGAGATGGGTAATAAACAGAGAAGAAAACACATGTTAGAAAATGACATATTGGAGCCTGGCAGGTGTGGCTCAGTGGTTGAGCATCAACCTATGAACCAGCAGATCAGGGTTCAATTCTCAATCAGGGCACATGCCTGAGTTGTGGGCTCAATTCCCAGTAGGGTGTGTGCAGGAGGCAGCCAATCAATGATTAGCTCTTATCATTGATGTTTCTATCTCTCTCCCTCTTCCTTACTCTCTGAGATCAATAAAAATATTTTTAAAAAGAAAATAACATACTGGAGACTAATTAATTTCTACACTCAGTTCACTACCCTATGTTTCCACGGCATAGGGTATCCTGTAAACTTTTATAATAAATAATGATGCAAACAAATACAGGGTGGGATAAATGTAAGTTTATAGTTGTTCATATGGAAAATAATACAATTAATAAATCATAATACAAAAGAATAAATAAGCTGTGTTTCTCAAACTCACAAATGTAAACTTACTTTTACCCCACCCTGTATTTAAACTACATCCTTCCCATTCAAACCAAATAGAAGTCCACAAAATTGTGACAGTCAGTCTCTAGATCAAGAACCAATTGCATTCTTATGATTAGCTAGTAGAGTTCAGGCTTGGCTAGCATGAAACCCAGAAGTAGACCAAATCAAACCCTTGGGTGACATATGCAAGAGTTCATTGAGACAAAGTAAAAAGAAAAGAAAGAAGACTTTATTTTAAAGGAAAGAACTTAATACTTGGGGAACCCATAGCTGAGAGCTAAGGTGATTTATAGTGCCTCTGCTTGCATACTTTCCAAGTAAATTTAGATTGGTTATTCATGGCTTATTGAACAAATTTGCTATAATCAATGTATTTGTAGTCAACAAATGGCTAAGTGGTTCAGCGAGCTAAATAGGGGTCTGTTAGAGAGATCTCTCACAAGTCAAAAGACCATTTCTCTTGGACATATATGAGCTGTATTTATATAAATAATTGTTTTGCTTATTCTTTTATCATTCAACTCTTCTACTCAATTGTAAATTCCATAAAGGGACCATTTCTGTGTTTTTCACTGTTGAATTCTGAGAGAGACCATAGCACAGTGAAAATGTGGTAAATAATGCACTGACTGGTTTGGCTCAGTGGATAGAGTATTGGCCTGTGGACTCAAGGGTCCCAGGTTCGGTTCTGGTCAAGGGCATGTAACTTAGTTTGGGGCACATACCCAGTAGGCAGCTGACAGATGTTTCTAATTCTCTATTCCTCTCTTTTACTCTCTGTAAAAAAAATCAATAAAATATATATTTTTAAAGAAAATGTGGTAAATAATAAAGGAAGATATAAAAAACACTTGTAATCAGGGGGAAAAAGCACAGTATGGTTCTATATGAATCCACATCTTCATAAATCTCAGCAGCTTTTTGCTTTTCTTTACATAGATCCCACAGCACATTTCTCACTAAAGTTATTCCTGGGTATTTTGTGAGTTTTGATTTTAAACATGAACTCTCTCTCTCCTCTCCCCCCCTTCTTATTATATTTTAAAATCCATCAATGTTGGCAAGTGGGAAAGCTTTTGATTTGAATTTATCTACCCTGCCTGCAGCCAACACACTAAACTCGCTTATTAAATCCAATAGTTGGGGGTTCAATTTGCTTGATTCTCTTAGTAAGCTAGGTATGAAATCCTATCATCTGCAAATAATAAAATTTTGTCTTTTCCTTTCCAATGATCTAAATCTTATTTCTGTTTCATCTTTAATTGCACTAGCTACAAACTGGGAAAGACATCAAATGATAATGGTAATGGTGGGTGTTCTGTAATCCATTCGTGGTTCTAATGAGAAGGCCTCTGGTGTTTCCTCATTCTGATTTGCACAACTGGGACCCAGCAACTCTTATGTGCTTGTTCACTTCCTTTCACTTTATTCTTATTTCAGACCACTTAAAATAATCCTAATGTAATAATGTAAGTCTTAATAACACCAGAGCGGTTTGCTCTCAAAAATGTTTCTTTTCTGTCCTTAAACCACAATGTTAGAGCACCCCTTTGCCTGTTATACACACACACACACACACACACACACACACACACACACACAAACATATTTCATCTTTAGAGCATTCCTCTGAGGCAAACACTACTATTTTTTATAGATTAAAAAACTGATACTCCAAGAGATTCGGTGACTTGCCCAAAGGCACATACTTTATAAACAGCAAAGCTGAAATTTGAATCTGCAGTCCTAACCTCTGGGTTTGTACCAGCACTGAGAGCTTTCACCCCCTGTCCCCAATCCAGCCTCAACCTTACCCCCAAATTCTCCAGATCTGACAGCAGTCTGAGCCCTTTGATAATGCAGCTGGGCCCACAGCCTGCCACCCAGATCAGAAGGCAGAGTCTGCCCACCCTGCCCCCATCAGAGGCTCTCCTGACATATCCTTTCCTGCCCCACAGACAGCAGCAGAGCCCAAGTCAGTGAGAAGTTAATACTGAGCCAGGCCAAGGTGGTCCGCTCATGAACGCCCTAGGGAGACTGGACATCAAAGCATCCCGGCTGCTGATTAAAATGAGCTCCAGAGACAGGACACAGCTATGGCACCCCAGGCCTACCTTTCAGGGCCGCAAAGGATGCTGCCCCAACAAAAGCATTCCTGTGTCTGGAAACGCCTGTGAAATCCAAGGAGTGGGCAGTGGAAGGAGCCAGGCGTGGGATTCAGAAGGCCTGAAGGGAACAGCATCCACAGGAAGGGGGCCTGGACAGAGGCTTTCACTTCCCCTGCAAGAAGCAACAGTAAAAACCACACATTGCCCTTCCAGCGAAACGCTGGGCATTGACTTCTCTGAGCCGGGTGCCAGTGATTCCAGATGCTGGTCCATTACCTTCTGGATCAGATTCTGCTCTCCCACTTCATGTGGCTTTCCCTAGCAGACCTGCTTTTATTCTCAAATTGACTTAGTATCTCTCAGCTCCATCCTGTTTCTACCCCCACACTTCTAGCACTTCCTAAGGCATCCGTCACTGTCATTTATTAATAGTCAGCTGTACAATTTGTTTAGAATTTACAGGAATCAAGCTAACTCATTTAGTTCTTTGAGGTGGGTATTACGCTCATTTTACAAATGGAGAAACTAAATCCTAAATTGCATTGCCTCAGGGCAAGCCACTGACCTAACTGCATTAAGGGGGTCAGTATAAAACAAGTACTTGTACAATGCTTTTACTGAGATCAAGATAACTTTGCTGAGCAGACAGAACAAAACTTATACCTAGGCTAGACCACTTCTCTATATTTCCTTTATTCTTTGTTAATCCACCAAGCCTCAACTGAGTTGTGTGGGATTCTTCAAAGAAACAGTATTAAAGAATCCCCAATATGACACAGAGAAAAATTCCCTCCAACCTCCACCACAATTCAAACGACTCAGATATAAGACAGAACCTTATAGTCCTAAATTCATGCATGATGGTGGGGGAAGAACCCAACTTAATTCTTTAAATTCCAATATGGGACATTTCCAAAGAGTAACCAAATGTGCTTTAAAAATAAGAAGAGCCAAAGATGCCATCAGAGTTATTGTATGTCCGTGTCATTATCTCATTAAGACAATGCTTTCCAGCCACAGTCAGTGGAAAGGCAGAAGGAAAACAATCACCAAAAGAAAGAACAAAGATGAAACATGATCTAGGGAAGTGGGCTCTAACCTGAGGCCATGGAATCTTTAGTCAGTTTCAAAAGGTCCATGAACATTTTGGAAGCTCATTCAAAATGTTGTGTGGATGTAAATTTTTCTGGGGTGGGGGCGGAAGGTTCCTAACTATCATCAAGAGCACCCCCAGGCTGAAACCGGTTTGGCTCAGTGGATAGAGCGTCGGCCTGTGGCCTGAAAGGTCCCAGGTTCGATTCCGGTCAAGGGCATGTATCCTGGTGGGCATATCCCCAGTGGGGGGCGTGCAGGAGGCAGCTGATTGATGTCTCTCTCTCATCAATGTTTCTAACTCTCTATCCCTCTCCCTTTCTCTCTGTAAAAAAATCAATAAAATATATTTTTATAAAAAAGAGCATCCCCAGGCCCTCAAAACACTAACTTCTTACAGAAATAAATATCTTCTATAATACAACAGTGTTTCCTCAAACCCAACTGTCCCTCTCTCCTGGCACCATGGGGTAACTGTGGGACCCAGAAACTTACAAACATCAGGCCTGACCTGTAGTTCCTGTCATTTCCATCCCTGCCTAGTGAGGATGGAGCCCTCTGCAATGGAAGGCCAAGTATAAACCCACAGCACCCTAATTAAGCCAGACGTGGACTATTCAAAAGAGATAGAGCATAGAAAACAAACACCCCAGTACAAACATCCTTCGGAATCACTCGGGGAAGACGGGAAGGGCTGGAAAGGCTGGAATCACTCAGAGAAGCAGATGCGATTTCTGAAGTCTAGGGAGGAAGAGCATATTACATGGGTTGGGTTTGCAGGTGTAACAAGCACAGATCAGAGGCAGGAACAGATTAAAGCGACAGAGATGCTGGGGAGGAACAGATGGACTGGTCCAGGGCCAGGGAGGAAATGAAAGGCAAGATGAAGGCCATATCATTAAGCATCACGGAGAGATGAGTTTTGAACTTCTATATGGAAGATGTCAGAGATTAGGCAGATTTCAATGAGGAAAGAGACCACGTGACTAAGCTCTAAAAGATAAGAATGCTCACTAATGGGGCTTAAATGAACAGAAAATAAAAGATATGATTACTGAGGAAAAAAAATTGGCCAGCACACGGAGTGTCAGGTATTAATTTTGAAGGCACATGATAGATGAATGGACCAGTCAGCAAGAGGCATAGAAGACCAGATACAGTTGTGGATAAATGATAAATGGACTGACCTGAGTCAAAGAAGATAGAGGGATCCTCCCCACATGCCTGTAGCCTGCCTCTGCAGAGGTCTGCCCTCAG
>PVJN01028289.1:0-27352 GCA_004026805.1 Lasiurus borealis | reverse complement strand
AATATTGGAGAACAAGGTCATATAGCTCTTTTGGGGCATGGTCTGGGAGCTTATATTTCAACTCTGGACAAAGAGAGACTGAGAAAACTTACAACTAGGATACTTTCAGACACTACCTTATGGCTGTGCAGAATTTTCAGGTATGAAAATGGCTGTGCTTATTTCCATGAAGATGAAAGAGAAGGACTTGCAAGGATCTGTAGACTTGCCATTCATTCTCGCTATGAAGACTTTGTAGTGGATGGGTTGAATGTGCTTTATAACAAGAAACCTGTCATGTATCTTAGTGCTGCTGCTAGGCCTGGCCTGGGCCAGTATCTTTATAATCAGCTTGGCTTACCCTCCCCCTGCTTGTCTCGAGTGCCCTGTAACACTATGTTTGGATCCCAGCATCAGATGGATGTTGCCCTCCTGGAAAAACTGATTAAAGATTATAATGAACGAGGAAAACTACCTCTGTTGCTTGTTGCAAATGCTGGAACTGCAGCAGTAGACACACAGATAAGATTGGGCGTTTGAAAGAACTATGTGAGCAGTACGGCATATGGCTTCATGTGGAGGGTGTGAATCTGGCAACATTGGCTCTGGGTTATGTCTCCTCATCAGTGCTGGCTGCAACCAAATGTGATAGCTTGACATTGACTCCAGGCCCGTGGCTGGGTTTGCCAGCGGTTCCTGCAGTCACTCTTTATAACATGATGATCCTGCCTTGACTTTAGTTGCCGGTCTCACATCAAATAAACCAGCAGACAAACTCCGAGCCCTGTCACTGAGGTTGTCTTTACAGTACTTGGGACTAGATGGGATTGTGGAGAGGATTAAGCATGCCTGCCAACTGAGTCAACGATTGCAAGAAAGTTTGAAGAAAGTGAACCACATAAAAATTTTGGTGGAAGATGAGCTCAGTTCTCCAGAAGTAGTGTTTAGATTTTTCCAGGAATTACCAGGCTCAGATCCAGTGCTTAACATGGCACCCAACATGGCACCTTCAACAATCGGCCGGGAGGGACACTCCTATGATGAACTGAATAGCTGGCTGGGAGAAGAGCTGAAACAGCTGGTGCATATGAGTGGCCTCACAGTCATGGATCTGGAAGCAGTGGAGTGTGTGTGAGGTTCAGCCCTTTGATGACAGCAGCAGTTTTAGGGACTCGAGAGGACGTGGATCAGCTGGTAGCCTGTATAGAAAGCAGGCTGCCAGTCCTGACCTGTACACTACAGCTACGAGAGGAGTTCAAGCAAGAAGCAACAAGAACAGCAGGCCTCTTACACGTTGATGTCCCTAACTGGCCTGGAATAGGGGTTGTCAGGTAATGAACATGCTAATGATGATAAAAACAGTTTGAAAATAGATCCAGAAGGGGAAAAAATCCATGCTGGACTCCTGAAAAAGTTAAACAAACTAGAATCTGACCTTATATTTAAAATGGGGCCTGAGTATAAAAGTATGAAGAGCTGTATTTACATTGGCATGGCAAGTGACGATGTAGATATTTCCGAACTAGTGGAGACCATTGCAGTCACAGCCCGAGAAATTGAGGAGAACTCAAGGCTTCTGGAAAACATGACAGAAGTGGTTCGGAAAGGAATTCAGGAAGCTCAAGTCCAACTGCAGAAGGCCAATGAGGAGCGCCTTCTGGAAGAGAGGGTGTTACGGCAGATCCCTGTGGTAGGATCCGTGCTTAATTGGTTTTCTCCAGTCCAGCCTTCACAGAAGGGAAGAACTTTTAACTTAACAGCAGGCTCTCTGGAGTCCACAGAACACACGTATGTCTACAAAGTACAAGATACAGGAGTAGCACCGCCTCAGAGCCCCTCAGGCACTCGAACTGAACTCAGACTTCCAGGCCAGAAGCCTTTTAAAAAGTCCCTAAGAGGCTCAGATGCTCTAAGCGAGACAAGCTCAATCAGTCACATTGAAGACTTAGAAAAAATGGAGAGCCTGTCCAGTGGGCAGGAACAATGGCCCTGGAGGCTAACAGCCCTGAGCAATACCCAAGGGCTTCCGCCCCTCAGGAAACCGAGGAGACTGGAACCTTCCAGAACAGAGCCCAGGGCCCAGAAGATGACCGCCCACAGGCAGAAGAACCAGAAAACTTAAGATAAAATTAATGTTTGGTTTGAGACTGTACTGAATATTATGTCATGGAAGATAAAGTTATACTGAAAATGTGAACTGTGCCACATGCTAATACAAGAGAAATTACTGTTATTTGTGCTTTAAGTGGCTTTTTGCACATGTATGCGCAAAAAAAATCAGGGCAACTGATTTGTCTAATGGGTACAGAGAACTGTTGTTTCTGTCTATCCAACTGTAGTAATAATTTCCCAAGTTACCGTAAACACTTTTTATTCACAAAGAACACTCAGAATGTCAAGTGTCTGCCACTTGAAACACATGCTTTTATCTTGTAAACATAAATTATTAGTTACACAGAACTTCCTGGTAAGATAGCTTTCTTTAGACCTCTCCAGGTTCTCTGCCGTACCACTGCAGAGGAGAAACAGACAACCTTCCTTTGCCATCTCTTTTAGTTGGTGTTTAATTTGATCAGGTTGGAATATACAGCTGGATTGTGCTGGCTTAAAGGAGAATGGGTTTCAATGGAATTGTAAATAAGGGTGTCAGAAGCCCTCTCTTGCCATCCCCAACTGCTGCTTTCCCTGGAGATGTAAGGACCGTGACCACTCAAGCTGTGGCAGGCTGTCAAGCAAGTTGACTGAGCAATGCTTCTGTCTGTGACTTTCCTCTGCCACAAATCCATTTCTCCCTTTATATACTATTTCTAAACTAACTAAATGACTCATCTATTAAGAGAAACAGTAAAGACTCTTCTTGACCATATATATGTATATTTTAAAATATTGGTAAAGCTTATAAATTTGACATAAGAGAACAGACTGTGCTCATTCCTGTGTTTAATATCTGAAAACCTGATAGATGCTACTCCTAAAAGCCTAATATTAAACATGCTGTGTAGCACCCAGTTAAATTTAAATTCTAAAATAAGTATACTTTTGACCTTTTTCACATGGGAGCTTCCATAGGTTTGTTCCACTAGCAGCTCACCCCTTTGAGCCAACATACAAACAAGAGAAAAGTAACCTTTCTCAGGCTGACCAAGCCAGACTACTGCTGAAATAACTGGTTAGCCCTTCCATGACTGCCCATGTCTCCTTTTCCAAAGGACAGCACCCCTTCACTCACCATAGGCAATGGGCCGGGCCTTCCAGTCCAGCAGTCAAGCTTGAAAGACCATGAGACGATGGGAACTTACACTGGGTTTGTGGACTGTAGTACTGGAAGCCTTAGTTATACCATAGTAAGCCTATAATTACACTCTGATTTGATGTGATTTCTGACATCTGGCATTTGTCAAAATGCAATTTTCCTTTTTCTTTTTGTGTGTCTGTGTGTGCAGATGATTGAGCAAAAGTCTTCCCTGTTTGGTGCAATGAAGTATAGCAGATAAAATGGGGGAAGGGGAAATTATCACCTTTAACAAGATTAATTTTTAAATGTTTTTATATATATTTGGAATTGTTAAATTGGTTTTGCTGAAACGAATTTCACCCTTGAAATACTATTTGGATGTTGGTTTCAATAAAGGTTCTTAAAATTGTTAAAAAATTAAAATTAAAATCTTGGAGGGGAAAATGGCAGCCAAATAGGCAGTGAATCATGCACCTTATCCCAGGGCCAGACTGGAAATACAAATAAAGTGGAGAACATCCACCTGGAATTACAAACTGAGGTCCAACTAAGGAAGAGACTTACATCAAAGGACAGAAAGCACTTGGGAAACTGTAGGAAAGGCCAGATCAGGAAAGGAGCTACCCAGCTCCCAAGGGCAGCAGGCCAAGAGAGGAGAGATTGCTGGGTCTGTTCCCTCTGAAGACAGGCTCAGCACTAAGTTTGCAGCCCATGTAACATCCAGCTGTGAAAGTGGCAGGGCTATTGGCGACTGTGGAGACTGGTAGATTGGAGCAGTTGGGGAGAAAGCCACAATTTGCTTTTTTCTAAACCCAGAGCAGATGAACTTTCATTTGCAATTACTCACCTGAGGCTTTGGTGCAGGAGGGAGGTACAGATTTGAGGTGCCTACAGAGAATCTGGTGTGGGAAGCAATGCAGGGAGACATGTAAAAGCAATAGTCAGGAATCCTAAATTTGGTCATTCGTATGCATCCAAACCAAAATGGTCATTTTTCCAAAGAGAAGCTACCTGCTCCAAGTAGCCACAGGGCAACAAACAACAAGTACTAAAGAGGATGTGGAGAAAAGTGACCCTAATACACCGCTGGTGGGAATGTAGGCTGGTGCAGCCATTATAGAAAAGAGTATGGATTTTCTTCAAAAAAAAACTATGGAACTGCCATTTGACCCAGTGATTCCATTTCGAGGAATATATCCTAAGAAAACAGAAATACCAGTAAGAAAGAATGTATGTACCCCTATGTTCATAGCAACACAATTTACAATACCTAAGATATGGAAACAGCCAAAGAGCACATGAGCAGATGAGTGGATGTGATACATTTACACAGCTGATTACCAGGCATCAGTAAAAAACAGGAATCTCTTACCATTTGAGACAGCATGAAGGGACCTGGATAGTATTATGCTAAGTGAAATAAGTCAGTCAGAGAAAGACAAATATCACATCATCTCATTCATCCATGGAATCTAAGAAACAAAATAAACTGATGAGTGAGTGGATCCAGAGACATGGAAACATGGAACAGAGAGTGTAATCTCAGAGGGAAGATGGGAGAGTGTGAGTGGGTGGGAGGTAATTAACTAAGGACCTTGTATGTATATATAAATAGCCCATGAATCTAGCCAATGGGGTGGTGAGGGACTGGGGTGAAAATTGAGTGCGGGCTAGTTGGTGTTAACAGGGGAAAAGGGGACATATGTAATACTTTCAACAATAACAAATTATTTTTTTTTAAATATTAGCATCTTTTAAAAATGGGCAAAGGAGCTGAACACTTCTACAAAATGAACATATAGAAGGCCAAGAGATATATAAAGAAATGCTCAAAGTCACTTATCATCTGAGAGATACAAATTAAAACAATAATTAGGAATCACCTCACACCTATCAGAATGGCTATCATTAACAAATCAACAAATGACTCGTTGGCAAGGATGTGGAAAAAAAGGAACCTTCCTTGGTGGGAATGCAGACTAGTGGGTGCAACCACTGTGGAAAACATTATGGAGATTCCTCAAAAAATTAAAAATGAAACTCCATTTGACTCAGTGATCCCACTTCTAGGAATATATCCTAAGAAACCAGAAACACCAATTAGAAAGGATATATGCATCCCTATATTCATATATGCAGCACAATCAACAATAGTTAAGATTTAGAAACAGCCCAGGTGCCCATTAGCTGATGAGTGGATAACAAAAACTGTGGTACATTGACACAATGGAATACTAAACAGCAGTAAAAATGAAGGAACAATTTCCATTTGCAACAGCATGGATGGACCTGGAGAGTATTATGCTAATTGAAATAAGCCAGTCAGAAAAGGGTAAGTATCACATGATGTACTCATATATAGAATCTAATGAACAAAATAAACTGATGAACAAAATAGATTCAGAGACAAAACCATGAACAGACTGACGAATTTCAGAGGAAAGATGGGGCTGGATAGTGTGTGTTGGGGGGTAGAGATTAATTAGGGAATTGATATGCATATACGCATAACCCATGAACACAGACAGTAGCGTGGCAAAAGCTTGGGAGGGGCGGGTATGGGGAGGAGGTGATCAATGTGGGAGGGGGAACAAAAATTAAACACCAGTAATACTTTCAGCAATAAAGATAAATATTTAAAATACATAAATAAAAACTCTGGAACTGTCATCTAGGTAATTTTGATCAGCTGTGTAATAGCTTTATCTCCCTTTCTTCAAAAAAAGTGATTACAGACACAACTACCTCTAACTTCCTATAATTATGATATTCATCTATTATAAATGATAAAACAGGAAAACTGCAAAGTTGACACAGCTGGATGATAGCACTTTTAGATATTACACAGATTTATATTAAAATAAGGTCATTACTTTACAATTTTCTGACTTTTCATAAAATTCTCTGACTGTTCATCAAATGTATTTACTTTGGGTGTGTGGGTTATATTTTAACTTCCTGATTGATTGAACGTAAGCGTGAGATTTAGGAACGGGATCGGCCATTTGAAAAGAAGCCTGTGCGCCTCCAGGATGCCTAGGAAGTGGATTTCAGTTCTGCTGCTGCTACAGCTGAGCTGTCACTTCAGCCCTGGGAGCTGTGGGAAGGTGCTGGTGTGGCCCACAGAATACAGCCATTGGATGAACATGAAGACAATCCTGGATGCACTTGTCCAGAGAGGTCATGAAGTGACTGTTCTGACATCTTCAGTTTCAATTTTTTTGATCCCAATAAACCATCTGCAATTCAATTTGAGACTTTTTCTTCATCTTTAACAAAAGATGATTTTGAAGATCTTTCCATGCTGCTGATCTCTATGTGGACATATATACCAAAATATACATTTTTTACTTACTTTTTACTATTGTAAGATATCCTTGGGGAATATACTGATTGTATTCAAACACTCTGTAAATGTGTAATTTTGAACAATAAACTTATGACCGAACTACAGGAATCAAGGTTTGATGTTGTTGTTGCAGATGCTCTTGTAGCCTGTGGTGAGCTGCTGGTTGAGCTACTTAAAGTACCTTTTGTGTACAGTCTCCACTTCTCTCCTGGCTATAGCATTGAAAAGCTCAGTGGAGGACTTCCATTCCCTCTGTCTTACGTACCTGTTGTCTTGTCAGAATTAAGTGATCAGATGACATTCATGGAGAGAGTAAAAAATATGATATACGTGCTTTATTTTGATTTCTGGTTCCAAGCATTTAGTGAGAAGTGGGATCAGCTTTGCAGTGAAGCACTAGATAAGTCATGCCCTTACTTGGTATCATGAAATCCTAACTCTCTTACTGCTCTAAAAGGTGAATTGGTATAAATATTAATTCAGAGAAATCTGACTTTAGTAAGTAAAATGACAAAATAACATTATAAACTGATCTTTCATTCCCACAAATATTATGGAAATGTTTAAATTATAAAGTCTCTAAGGAATTGCTTCCTCTTGTGTAGTTTAGTTTGATTTAAACACTGAACTATTTTACCACATTACCAGAAGGATTTTTTCACACTTGGGACAGAGAGTCCTCTGTCCCAGACTCAGAAACCTATAATCTGAGTTTTCTAATGACTTCACATTCCTTCACTAAGCACTTACAACTCATCTCCTTAAACACTAAACTTTTGTTGATGGGTCGACATGTAAGTCAGTAAACTACATTTTGTGAAAATTCTCCCTTCATAAAAGACAAAATGAATCAAAATTAAGAGTGAGTACATCTGTTACCATACTTCATGAAAATATTTCAGTTGTTATTTGTAAATGTTTTGATTAATGCACAGGTATTATTAGGCTCCTAAATTGAACCAAATGTAATTATGGTACCAGAAGTTGAGTCATACTCTCAAAACCTCATTTTTTTTGGGGGGGGGAAATCTAGGATAAAGGGAAGGGCTTGCTAAATTGTAGAATCTAGATTAAATAATCTAGGGAAAAGTGTTTCCATGGACATGGTAGATTTAATTAATTGAGGAATTGAAATCACTGTTTACATTTGCATCTATTACTTCTGCAGCTTGACAGAGTAAGCAAATGCATGTTTAATTCTAAAGTGGCTTAGGTTTAACCATTTTCTATGAGTGTGAATGTCCTGATGTGATGTTAGAGAAGAAAAACTGTTAAATTTTATATATATTGTTAATACCTAAGAAAAGCATGATATAAAACATCCTATCTAATAAAGAGGGAATATGCTAATTGACCCTCATGCTGTCACAAAGATTGTGGCACCCACAGTCAATAAGGAGGGAATAATGCTAATTGACTGCCCTGCCCTCAAAGATGGCAGTGCATAGTCCCCATAGTCCCGTCCAAGACTCAGGTAACCAGGGCTGGCCGAGGCTTGCAATGCTGGCAGTGGCAGCAGCAGGGATGTGATGGGGCATCACCTTCCTCTCATCGTCAGGTTGCCTCCTGCCCTGAGGGCTCCAGACTGTGAGAGGGAGCAGGCCAGGTTGAGGGACACCCCTTCAGTGCATGAATTCATGTACCAGGCCTTTAGTGTATATTATATAAATCCTAGAGGCCTGGTACACCACTTTGTGCATGGGTGGTCCCTTGGAATGGTCAGAAATCAGGGCTGATCAGGGCCAGCTGGTCGAGGGGAGGGACCACAGGAGTTTGGCTGTGGGAGCAGACTGACCACCTGGCCAGCAGAGGGGATGGACTATGGTAGGTTGGCCAACCATAGGAATTTGGCTAAGGGACTTCACTGACCAACAGAGGGCAGCTCCTTCATTGAGTGGTTGCCCCATGGTGGTCAGTGCACATCATAGGGACCAGTCAACCATTTTTTGGTCGAGGTCATAATGGTCACTTAGACTTTTTTATATATAGATAGATGTTTGCACTATTAAACCCCAGATATTTTAAAGATGTATCTTTAACTGCATTATCCAAGCTTTTATTTAAGAAAATAAAATGGTATATTCACATTACAATATTCTTATTTTCTCTACTCTCCCCCCCCCTTTTAGGAAGACCCCCTACATTATTTGAGTTAATGAGAAAAGCTGAAATGTGGCTTATTCAAACCTATAGGGATTTTGAGTCCCCTCGCCCACTCTTGCCACATTTTCAATTTGTTAGAGGCCTCCACTGCAAACCTGCTAAGCCTCTGCCTAAGGTAAAACTATCCCTGACTGTTCTGCTTTGCACTTTCAGTAGGGATGATCCTGTGTTCTTCATTCAGAAAGTCTGATCACATGGTGAGAGATATGGGAATCTGCTAAAGTGACCTGCCAATTAGAAACTCCTATATTTTGTACTATTTCAAAAATTGAATGTCACTATCATTGCAAAATAAAGAACTATATTTAGGAGACTTTGAAAATAGGGTCAGTTAAATTAAGGACTTCATTATTAAACACATAAAAAATATCAACCATTTATTCAAAAACTGATTTTAAAGTGACTAACACAGTGCAAGGATAAGGGGTGGATATAGAGAGGAGCAGTATAGACATAGTTTTTGTTCCCCACATCAGATGTTTCACCTGGAAAAAGATCAGATCAGCAAGTAACAAAAACACTGAGGAAAGTATTATAGTAAAGAAAAAGCATAATGCTACAATAATGCTGGAGAACATTCCATGGGAGTGGATCCTAATGCCTCAGGAGTGGCAAGAGCAATCTGGTGTAAGTGAGCATGAGACATCCCTTGTTGTTGTCCTCCTTCAACAACAAAAATTTGTTATCTATCCAATAACAAAAGTGCCAATGCAAAAGGACCTGGAAGGGGTCTTGCCCATGTATGCATCGTGTAATAGGCAGAAAGACACTAGTACTGTCTGTGACAACTACCGGATATTGTGATTTGTGCCAGCCCCTCTTAGCTGCAGTCCAGGCTTGGGCAGTCACCTATGGAGGAGGGAGTTTTTGTAGAATTCCAGATTTCCAAAGGAGAAGTTTCAGCACTCTGTTGGAGCACAAAATAGATGAATTTGAGTGCCTTGGTGTGCTCAAGAGCTTGATTTTGCCAGTATCATTCCTCTTCCAAGGCAAGCTCAGTGTAAGGCTAAAAGAAGGCCCACCCATGCCCGTGATTTCTCTCACAGGGATAGAGAGCCAGTAAGTGGATGTCAAGCTTCCCTGGTTAACAGGATGCTTCCAAAGAGCTCTTTTTTCTCTCACAGCATCCCGAGTATTGAATTAGGAGGTCAGTGACTGGCGAGGGGAGCAGATCTGAAAAAGATTACTAGAGAGCATGTTAAAGAGACACGGTTCCTCCTGAATGTATTCTGTACTCAATCAGGAATCCTGACCTCAAATCATGAAGAAAATCTTTCTTACAGATCCCCCCCTTCTGTCACGTGGGCACCAACAGTGCATTCCAACCCAGATCTCCCTCTGGCCAGCTCCTTGTAGAAGCTGCAAAAGGCAGCAGCAAGAGCAAGATTTGATAAGAGGATAAGGAACAAGCTTGGAATGCAGACAAGGGTTTGCAGACAGGAGAGAACCAAAAACTTGAGCTGTAGCACCACCTTCAGGAAAAGAAAGAGGAGGCGCTCAGCATCTTGCCTGGTGCTTTATATGAAGGGAGGACAAATAGGCCCAAGAATTCTCCCATGAGAGAGCATGAAACACAAAGCAGGCATATTCGTACAAGATCTGAAAAAGCCTTATCTATAGCAGTATTGATAAGATGCATTTCTACTCTGAAAGTAATAAACATAAGAGGGTGACTGCTAATTCAAATACAAAAACAGTAATGCAAAATTCCAAAAAACATGAAAAATCAAGAAATCATCAGGTCACCAAATTTTACAACAATCCTCCAGCAAACACATACACACATGGAAATATATGATTTACCCAATAAAAAATTCCAAATAGCTGTGCTAAGGAAACTTGGTGATCTACAAGGTAACAGAATCTTGTGCACTGTTGGTGGGAATGCAAAACCAGTATAACCACTATGAAAAACAGTATGAAGGTTTCTGAAGAAGTTACATAGAGCTGCCATTTGATCCACAAATCCACTTCTGGGTATACTTCTAAAAGTAAGAAAAATAGGATATCAAAAATATTTCCATAATTCCATGTTTATTCCATCATTATTATCAAAAGCCTATAAATGGAAACAACTTAAAAGATGTGAAATACACACACACACACACACACACACACATGCACATACACACTAAAATATTATTAAACATAAAAAGGGGGAAATCCTATCATTTAGGACAATATAGATGTATATGTTAAGTAAACTCACACAGAAAAAGACAAATAATATAGGATATCACTTTTATGTGGAATCTAAAAATGGCAAACCTACTAGATACAGAAGTATAATGGTGATTACTGTGGATGATGAAAGAGAGATTAGTGGGTTAGAAGTTGGTCAAGGGTACAGACTTATAACTCGAAGATGATGAAGTTCAGGATATATAATGATTATAGCCAACAATAGTCTATATATACTTGAAAATTTCTAGAGACTAGATCTTAAATGTTCTCACCACACACATAAAAAGATAATTATGTGACCTAATAGAGGTGTCACTAATGTTATGTAGTAATTTATACAAATAAAAGACATCTTCCAGATGTCTTTCTGGATAAAGCCACAGTGGCGGGAGCCGAGGTAAAGGCAGTTAGGGGCAATCAGGCAAGCAGGGGAGGGCAAATAGGGGTGATCACACCTGTTGGAAAGGGCAGTTAGGGGCAATCAGGCCAGCAGGGGAATAGTTAGGGGGCAATCGGGCTAGCAAACGAGCAGTTAGGGCAACAGGCCAGCATGTAGAGTAGTTAGGGGTGATCAGGAAAGTAAGCAGGAAAGTGGCTAGGAGCCAGCAGTCCCAGATTTTGAGAGGGATGTCCTACTGCCAGTTTAAACCAGCCATTCCTGAGAGGTCCCAGATTGGAGAGGGTGTAGGCCAGGCTGAGGAACCCCACTCTATGCACGAATTACGTGGACCAGGCCTCTAGTCTCTACATATAAAATCTTAATATGCAAAGAGACTAAACAGCGGAACAACCAAACAACCAAATAAGCACTTGCTATGATGTGCACTGACCACCAGAGGGCACATATTGAACATGGCAGGCATGGGACACAGGCAGCAGAGCAAGGAACATAATGGGCATAGGCTATGGCGGGATTTGTGGAATCAGTGAACAGGGACTCCAGACCAAAGAGGGGTGCTGGTCGCTGTCATCTGGGCTAGACTCTGGTGGTTCCTGAAAATTTTTTGCTCCGCACACCACTCCCACTGGGTGCTCGCACCTGCTGTCCGCACCGGCCCCACTCGCACCCACTCCTGGCACCAGGGCCACTGCTTGCACCTGTAGCCAGTGCTAAAGCCACCACCTCCACCCACTGAAGGCGCCCCCCCCCCACTGGCCCTGATTGCTCTGTGCCCTCAGCAGGTGCAAGCAGCCACTGTCAGCCCTGATCATCTCTGAGGGATTCTCCACCTCCCCTTGCTCCAGAGAAGCAATCCAGTCCAGGAGACACCTCTCTCACTCGCTGCCAGTGACAGCCCCACTTGCAACTGCTGCTGGCACATTCAGTGAGTGGGAACAGTAGTGGTAGGAGCAAGATTGCCACCAGACAGGGAACCAAGGCCATGGTAGGAGGGCCTGGGTGGGAAAGTGGAGGATGGACCAAGACCCATCCCTGTGCCCACCAAAGCCCCATGGCCCATAGTTACTTTTATGGTGCACAAATTTGTACACTGGGCCCAAGTCATATTATAATATACTAGAGGCCTGGTGCACAAAATGCGTGCATAGGGTGTATGTCCCTCAGCCCAGCCTGAACTCTCTTCAATCTGGAACCCTTCAAGGGATGTCCAACTGCCTGTTGGGATCAGGCCTAAACGGGCAGTCAGACAACCCTCTCACAATCCAGGACTGCTAGCTCCCAACTGCTCTCCTGCCTGCTTAAGTGATTGCCCCTACCAGCCTGATCACCCCTTAACCACTCCCCTGCCAACCTGATTGATGCCTAACTGCTCTTCTACCAGCCCGTTTGCCTCTAACTGCCCTCCCCTGTAGACCCGGTCACACCTAAATGCTCTCTCCTGCAGGCCTGGGTCCCCTGCAACTGCCCTTCCCTAAATGCCCAGTCACCCCCAACTTCCCTCCTTTGCTGGCTTGGCAACCCCTAACTGCCCTCCCTGCAGGCTTGATGACCCCCAACTGCCCTCCCTTGCAGGCCTGGTCACTCCCAACTACCTTCCCGTGCTGGCCATCTGGTGGCAGCCATCTTGTATACACATGGGGACAGCCATCTTTGACCACATGAGAGAAGCCATGTGGTCACTTGTGTGTTTAAGTGACAGTCGATTTGCATATTATTCTTTTATTAGATAGGATAAATGAATCAATTCAACACACTATACATCTTAAACTTACAGAATGTTGTATTTCAATGATATGTCAAATTTCTTAAACAAAATCTTGAAACAAATAATAGAATGAGAAAGTAAACTTTTTTACATTAGAAGGGTTAGGTCTATATTTTTCAGAGAAAAAAAATAACTAAACTATTTAAAAGAGAAAAATCAGTGGTCATGGGGGAAGGGCAAAGGGGATAAATGAATATGAAGTTTGGACCAGATATCCATGAAATTTTGGCTCCTTATACATTTGGGAGTGGGGAGCTAGAAAGTACATTGAGCAATCAGGAATTTTTCTAATATTAAAAGTAATAAAATTTGAAAATTGATTAAAAAAAAACAGGGACTACAGCCAGAATAATTCTGAAACAATTCCTGGTAAACATGACTTCACCACATCAACTTTAAATACATCAAACTGAGCTACTCAAGAGGGTTACAGATCTTTGCTGTAGACAGCCCAGTTGTACCTCTCCCACTGTGGGACAGGTGATCCCCAGGAGATTCAGTGAGGTGATGATGAGGGCCCCTCACAATCAGGTACACATAGCATATTCTACTAGGACTTCCATTTTGCAATATGATTTCAGAGCAAAAGGTGTCATACACAAACATGTCAGAAACATGGAAACTCAAATAAGTAACTATATAAGGATAATTTTGGGTTATAAATAGGAATCTTAAGGCTATTTTTTGGAAATTCCAGAGAATAATACCAGACTTATGAATTATAGTAATTCTCCATCCTGTAAGAAGTGATTTAGGGAGAGGGGTCCAAGATTTCAGAATAGGAAGACTCTGAACTGACACCTTCCCTTGAACACTCAGAATATACACCTACATGAAGAATATCTCTTCCTGGAAAACAGCTGAGGGTTCACTGAACAGCTTCTGCACAACAAATGACAGAGAGACTGCATAGAGAAGGTTGAGAAACAAGGAGCCTCTTCATGCTCAGTGGAAACTTTTTGGGATTGGAGGTGTCTGTGAGTGTCAATGTTTACATTATATTTCTACTGATAGCATGGGCAAGAATTCAATTCAAGTGCAAGGCCACTGTAGCATGCCCTAGGCCACTCACTCCACAGCCACCCCAGGCTCAAACAGACAAACTGCCATGCCTATGCTGCAGCCATATGCCACTGGCTGTTCCAAATCCAGCTAATCAGCTTACCAGGTTGCCCAGGTTGCCCTGAGAAAATTGGCCAACGTTTGACTCAACTGTGGCTAGCCTGCATGCCAGAAATCCTCTGGTAACTCAAACAACCATTTCCATTCTAGCCAGCTGGCTAAAGCCACCCAGCACACAGACTACACAAAGATCATTCCTACACAAAGCCACTCCAACAGATTCAGGAGAGATGTAAACACAGAATATAAAACAAATGAAGAAATACAGAAGACTGGGAGTCAAAGCAAATAGGTCTAATACTGTGGTCAGCAAACGGTGGCTTGCGAGCCATATATGACTCTTTGGCCCCTTGAGTGTGGCTTTTCCACAAAATACCACAGCCTGGGCGAGACTATTTTGAAGAAGTGGCGTTAGAAGAACTATAAGTTTAAGAAATTTGGCTCTCAATAGAAATTTCAATCGTTGTACTGTTGATATTTGCCTCTGTTGACTAATGAGTTTGCTGATGACTGGTCTAATACATAGAAACAAATACAAAGAGGCACCAAATATAAGGAGACAAAGGACCAAGCCCCAAATGAAAGAATAGAAAAAATCTCCAGGAAAAGAGCTATACAAGAAACATACAACCTTTAATGAATGAACCAGGAAGAACCATAAAAAAAAAAAAGCTCCCAACAAACAAAAGTTCAGGACCAGATGATTTCACAAGTAAATTCTATGGATCATTTAATTCTACCAAGCAATTAATACCTATCCTTCTCAAAATATTCCAGAGATACTGAAAAGTAAATAACACTCTCAAACTCATTCTATGAATGTGGTCAACAGTACCCTGATAGCAAAACCAGACAAAGACAATACAAAAAAAAAAATCACAAGACAATAAATGTCTCTGATAAAAATAGATGTGAATATTTTCAACAAAATATTAGCAAGATGAATTCAACAATATGTTAAAGGATTATACATCCTTCTCAAGTGGAATGTATTCTAGCAATGCAAGATGGTTCCATATCCACACACAAAAAATCAATGTGGTAGACAACATCAACAAAACCAAGGATAAAAATCATATGATCATCTCAAAAGATACAGGAAAAAGTATATGACAAATCCAGCATCCATTGTGATAAAAACTCTCAACGAAGTGGGTACAGAGAGAAAATACATCAACATAATAAAGACCATATATGGCCAATAAAACCCATAGCTAATATTGTATTTAATGGCGAAAAGCTAAAAGCTTTTCTTCTGCAGTCAAAAACAACAGTTATGCCCACCTCTATTCAATATAATATTGGAAGTCCTAGATACAGCAATCATTGAAGAAATAGAAATAAGAGGCATTTATATTGGAAATGAAGAAGTAAAACTGTCACCATTTGCAGATGACATGATACTGTATATAGAGAATCTTAAAGAGTCCACACAAAAACTACTAGAACTGATAAATGGATTAAGTAAAATATCAGAATACAAAATAAATATCCAGAAATAAGCCAAGAAATAAAAAGTGTTGTCAAGAAGGTAGAGGAAAGGGAATTCCTGTGCATGGAGCAAGTTTGTAAATTGGTGGAGCCACTATAGAAAACAGTATGGAGGTTCCTCGAAAAATTAAAAAATAGAATAGTATACAACCCAGCAATTCCACTTGTGAGTACTTCTCAGAGGTAAACAAAACACTAATTTGAAAGGATATATACACCCCCATGTTCATTACAGCATTAACTACAATAGCCAAGATAAGGAAGAAATCTTGGAGTCCATCAATAGGTAAATGGGCAAAATCCATGTGATCTATACATACTATGAAAAATTACTCACCAATATTAAAGGATCACATCTTGCTAAATGCAACAACATGGAAGGACCTAGGGGGGTATTATGTTAAGTTAAATAAATCAGGAAGAAAAAGACAAATACTATACGATTTTACTTATATCTATAACCTTAAAAAAAAACAGAAACAGACTTATAGATACAAATTATATACTAATTAGTGACTCAGTATATGAATTCATGCATAGTGAAAGGAGATTAATTAGAAGAAATATTTTAATATCGCTAGTCACCCTTTTTCTATATTAGAAGTGTCATTCAAATGCATGATCAACAATGACAGAAAGACAATTGTGTGATTGGCACCAACAAGAGTTTTACATGTATTACCCACGCGTGAGTCAACTGAGCTTTTTATATATAGAGAATAAACCTGCTGAATTAGACTTGCTTTCTGATATAGCTAAACTTTTCCATCCCAGTGAAGCACCCCAACTTCTCTTTCAGGTAATTGTCTGCAACACAGCTATAAATATGAGCATGAAACAGATTATTATTATAGATTCTGCAGGATGGGGAAAAAGGGAAAGTATGTAACTGCAGCAGTGTCTGACGATATTCTGCGCAATTAAAAAACGTGAAGTCATTTTCAAGTTCCACTATTTCTTACTTTTTTTCAGTCAGGTCAAGTTTCTAAGCTTTCTTTTTTTTTAATTAAATCTTTATTATTCAGATTATTACATTTGTTTTTCTTTTTTCCCCTCCATAGCTCCCCTCCACCCAGCTCCCACCCTTCCCTCTACCCTTACCTCCCTCCTATTGACCTCATCAATAGGTGTTTGATTTTTGTCCAGTTTCTCCCTATACACTCCTCACCCCTTTCCCCCTGAGAATTATCAGTCCACTCCCTTTCTGTGCTTCTGATTCTATTATATTCATCAGTTTATTCTATTGATCAAATTTTTAATTCACTTAATTTTTAGATTCACTTGTTGATAGATATGTATTTGTTGTTCATAATTTTTTGGCTTTTACCTTTTTCTTCTTCCTCTTCTAATAGAATAACTTTCAGCATTTCATATAATACTTTAGCTTTTTCTTATCTGTGAAGCTCTTTATCTGCCCTGCAATTCTGAATGATAGCTTTGCTAGATAGAGTATTCTTGGTTCTTGCTATTAATCACATTGAATATTTCTTGCCACTCCCTTCTGGCCTGCATCATTTCTGTTGAGAAATCAGCTGACAGTCGTATGGGTGCTCCCTTGTAGATAATGAACTGTTTTTCTCTTGCTGCTTTTAATATTCTCTCTTTGTCTTTTGCTCTTGGTATTTTAATGGTGATGTATCTTGGTGTAGTCCTCTTTGGGTTCCTTTTATATGGGGTTCTGTGTGCTTCCTGGACTTGTAAGTCTATTTCTTTTACCAGATGTGGGAAGTTTTCGGTCATTATTTCTTCAAGGTTTTCAGTATCTTGCTCTCTCTCTTCTTCTGGCACCCCCACAATTCTGATGTTGGTACCCTTGAAGCTGTCCCAGAGGCTCCTTACATTATCTTCACATTTTTGGATTCTTTTCTCTTCTTGCTTTTCCAGTTGAGTGTTTTTTGCTTCTTTATATTTCAAATTTTTTACTTGATTCTTGCCTTCCTCCAGTCTGCTGTTAGGACCCTGTATAATATTTTTTATTTCAGTCAGTGTATGTTTAATTTCTAGTTGGTCCTTTTTCATCTCTAGTTGGACCTTTTCCATCTCTAGTTGGTCCTTTTCCATCTCTAGTTAGATCTTTTCCATTTCTAGTTCATTCTTTTTCATCTCCTCTTGGGTCTCACTAACTTTATCCAATTTTTCTAGGATATTCTTGAAAAACCTTATAAGCATGGTTTTGAACTCTATATCCAGTCATTTGTTTTCCTCCATTTCTTTTATTTGTGATCCCTTCCTTTGTCTCGGCATTTTCTGTGTTGGATTCAGCCTGATGATACCAGACTTGCAAAAATGCAAAAGCCTCTCTGTTGAGCTTGGGATGGGTGGAGTCTCAGGGCTTATGGACTGCCTTGCCTTCCAGTCGGCCCCACCCTCCATGGCCCCTGAGTTTCACATGACTGGGTAATTGCTGGAGCGGCCCCTGTGTGTGCGCTCACACACTCTTGCAGTGCCTCTAGTCTGCTGTCCCTCAGGCTCCCTTGTGCTTCCAGTCCATATGAGTCTGGGTCCCCAGGGTTTTGCCCGAAACTGGGGTTTAGTGGAGTTAGAAGTGGCACAGTTGGGAGGGTCTGTCTCCTGCCCACTCATGACACCAATGGCTTTTCTTTTCTACATTTTAAGAAAATTTTCCTTCCTAGTTAAAGTGATAATACTGGATTTGGGTAAAAATTACCACTTAGAAGTGATGATTAATAAATGGAAAACTAAACGAAGCTAAACATATGCATTAAGCAGATATTATTTATTATTAATAATAAACTATTAAATATCAGAATGATTTAATTCTAATAAATAAATAACTACATTGATGTAAAACAAATGATGTAAAACTCTAAGATAATTTATGAAATTAGTGAATATAAGAAAACTACTTTCCCATCATTCAAAAAGAAATAAATAGGTTAACATTAAATCTAGATGATGAGAGCTAGAATAATAAATAAATTAAATGTGTAAACTATTAATTTGATGTGTTTTGCACTATAATTATATTAGTATCTAAAATTTTTTATATAGTTGAATTGGTCATTGATAATCTCATTTGTCTAACCCCAAAGTGTGAAACATCATGATTACATTCATACCTGACTAAGTATAATAAGTAATCTGCAATAAGAGTACATATGCCTCTTATATCAGTGTTTTAATGGTTCTCATTATCCACATGTCTTGTCCTCATTCACTTACCTGTAATATGTCAGAGGTTTAACTAGATATATTGTAACTTATTTAGAATTCTAGCAGGATATAACTCTGCAGTTTGACTCAAGTAATACATTACTTCATTTACCCTAACCTGATACCTTGGCAAAAAAACAGATACCTTAGGGCCAGATAATCAGCTCTATAAATCGATCCCCCAGAATGAAATTCTTGCTAAGATTCTGGAAAACCCTGAAATCTGTATCAAGTCAACCAAGATGATAAACAGTTCAATAGGATAAAAATGTATTGAACATTTCTTACTGAAACCTCAAAAATAAAAATGAACTTCCCAATATTTATGTCTTAGTTCTAGGGGAATAGGATAAGCTATAACAGTTGGAATCTTATTTTACACACCCATGTTCCTTATGGCCACAAACAGATCTTTATTTTATTTGTAATTCCTCTCAGAGATAATATCTCAACATTTTCCCAATTGTCACTCTGCCTCCTAATTCTCTCCTTACACCAATTGTTTAACACACAGTAAGGATGTATAAGTGTCCTTAAAAAATATCAGCACCTCTTCTATTACCAATGACTCTCCATTATCCATTGGGAAAAAATTAATATCTCTTTCTGAAGAAATAACATATTTCATTATAATATACTAGAGGATAGCTGTACGAAATTCTTGCATGGAGGGGGGATTCCCTCACCCCAGCCTGCACCTTCTCCATTTGGAGACACCTGGGGGGATGTCTGACTACCGGTTTAGGCCCGATTCCCATTGGCTCCCCACAGCACTCACATTTGGTTCTGATTGGTCAGTGTCTATGCCAATCAGTATCAGAAGCTCCACCTCCTAGGCAGCCCTTGGTTCTTCACAGCACTCATATTTGGTTCTGATTGGTCGGTTCCTATGCCAGTCAGCATCTCTGGCCCTATCAATGGGGCCTGATTAGAAAGGCAGCACTAGTCAGCAGCCCCAGTGGAGGCCTAGAAAGGAAAAGAGGTGCAGCTGCTGGCCAGACTGAGAGAAAAAGAGAGGCAAGTGCTGATCAAAAGCTGCCTCAGAGGCTATGGATCAGTCCCTACTTCTCTCTTCAGGCATCTCTCTGGCCCTGATTTGCAGCCCCCTCATCAGTCATTACTGGGGCAATACACCTGCAGTAAAGCAGTCAGTGCTGAGTTTCCACATTTCGGGTTGGTCAAGCCTCAGTCTTTACTGGTCATTTTGACCCAGGGTTTTTATTATTAGGATAGCTTTTCCTTCCTCTGATTCTGGTGCCACCCCCATCCCATTGCCTGCTACATATCACACTGTGACTTCACTGTTTTATTGAGAACATATTTCAACATGCACCACGACTTTTTTTTGGCATACACTTTTTACAATCCAGAATATTCTCTTTCCTTTTGTCCACTGGCAACCTGTGTTCATTTCAAGTCAAAAGAACACACTACTCTTCTGTATAAGCCTTCACTGTCTCTCCAGCAGACTTAGGTACCTCTTCCTATGAGTTCTGAAAGACATTTTAATACAGTCTGAATTGTAGACCAATCTGTTACTAAATATATTGCCTCTGTCTGTGCCTTTATTTCACAACTATCATTTTATTTCCAAGGAGTATAGCTCATAATTTGCTGAAATTCACCCAATCCTAGGCCACCCAAAAACCAAAGCCTTTATAACTCATGGTGGAACCAATGGCATCTATGAGGCGATCTACCATGGGATCCCTATGGTGGGCCTTCCTATGTTTGCGGATCAACCTGATAACATTGCTCACATGAATACCAAGGAGACAGCTATCAAACTGAACTTCACCTCTATTTTAAGTACAGGATTTGCTCAATGCATTGAAGACTGTCATTAATGACCCTTAGTAAGTATCACATGTTTTTTATAAATAGAATTTATACACTAGTGGTCCAGTGTACTAAATTCATGTGGGGGGAGGTTCCTCAGCCTGGCTTTTACCCACTCCAATCTGGGATCCCCTGTGTGATTGGGCCTAAACCAGAAGTCAGACATCCCTCTTGCAATCCTGTACCACTGGCTCCTAACTGCTCACTTGCCTGCCTGCTTGATTGCCCCTAACCACTCTGCCTGCTGGCCTGCTCACCTCCAACTGCCACCGCATCAGCCTTCTCACCCTCAATTGCCCCCCCTCCCACTGCTGGCCTGGTTGCCCCAATTGCACCTGCCCCCCTGTAAACCTGCTCATCCCCAACTGGTCCTCCTGCTGGCCTGCTCACCACAACTCTCCCTCCCCATCAGCCTGATCACCCCCAACTGCCCTCACCTCTAACCTCTTCTGCTTTGGCCCCACCACCATGGCTTTATCTGGAAGGACAATCAGAAGGTCTCCTGGAAGGTCTCAGGTCTAATTAGCATATTACCCTTTTATTAGTATAGATGGGACATGACATACTGCTACAACTATAACATATCTACCAGTATTACTCTAGGAGCATATTATATGTAATAGGAAGGCACCTAATACATTACATTGTATATGTTGTAAGTAGCAGGAAATACTGTACTTGTAGCAATAGTATACAATTTATGATTTCCCTTCCTGATTTGTAAATGATTCCCTAATTCTTTGAACATTTCCTGGCCCCTGATGTATTTGGAAAGAAAATAGCTCTGAGTTTGGAGAAATTAAATTACAATTATGACTCTAATTCTAGTGCCTTCTGTACTTCCAGCCAGATAACAGGAAAGACATACCTGGTCCGACACCTCCTATGGCTGAGCTCCAGAGTGAGGGCTTGTGGCCCAGCACTGCATGGGTGATGGTGACTGGAGTCACCTCAGGTCCGTCTTGTTGTCAGCCCAAAAACCAGGCCCTCTACTGCCAGCCCTTCCCGAGCCTCAGTGCCTCCTAACAGGGTCCTAAGGCTATGCCCCCCTCCCACAATCCTGCTGTCCTCTCCTTGCTGGGGACCAGGGCACAGTAGTGCAGGAAATAGCATCCCATTTTCATTAAAATGTTCAACCCACACCTACTCCATCGGTGTCCACAGGCATTCCAGGGACAGACAGTGATCCCAAGGACAGACAGTGATTCTGGAGGTGCTCGCCACCTCCAACAGAGCTCAACCATGATGGTCTGTGGTGAGACAGGCCTGCCAGGCCCCGTGGCTATGACTTGGAACTGCTTCCTTAACCAGAGACATCACACTGTGTGGGCAGTAGGGTCACCTCCTCCCCAACCCTCACTGGAGTGGGTCCCTGTGGTTTCAGAACCAAACTCCAAAGGCCTCCCCAAGCAGTAGGGGCCCTGAGCCCGTCGGCTCTCCCTAGATCCCACCAAGGCTTGCTTCTCACCCTTCTTACTCTTGCTTCTCACACTTGCTGAAAACCTTCTCAGTCCACTTGCCATAGTAATCTCCAGTGGGGCTGAGGGGAGTGGGCACCGCCATCTTTATGGTGGTATGACGGTCAATTTGCATATTCCATCTTTCTATGATAGGATGGATTATTTGCCAATAGTATAGCTTAGTTTCATCCTATTTTTAAGAGGCTAATTTTGACATTATTAACATGAGTTAACCCATCTTAAATCTATTTTTAATTTTGACTACACATTTATTTCAAAGTTGCATTTTAATCCCATGTATTCAATGGGGAGCCATCTAGTGCAACAATTTTCTCCTCCAATAATATAAAGTTACATAGATAATTATTAGGACATATTTCTTTAAATCTGATAAAATACATAAAAGAAAGAGTGATAAACTAAAAAAATATATAACTTCTTTACCTAAATAAATTCAATACCTAAAATTTCTAAAACTATAAATACCTGTACACTCAAAAACTCATTTTATTATAATCATTTAAACAGATTTTATGAAATATTACTTACATACCATAAAATTCACATGTTAAAACTACATAATTCAAATATATGTAGTATGCTTACAAAGCTATGAAACTACCACCATAATATAAACTTAGGGCATTTTTATCATTCCAAAAAGACATATCATATCCCTTAGCAGTCACTTCCTATCTCCCTCACCCAAGCAAACATTGATCAGCTTTCTATCTCTATAGATTAGTCCTTCTAGACATTTCATAGTAACAGAATCATACAATATCATACAACATATGATCTTTTGGAACTAGCTTATTTCATATGGCATAAAGTTTTTTGTGTATATCTTTTAAATATATGTTTATTTCAGAAAGGAAAGAAGAGGGAAAGAAAGAAAGATCAATAATGAGTGAGAATCATTGATCAGCTGCCTTTTGCACACTACACACTGGGGATCAAGACAGCAAACCGAGCATATGTCCTGACTTAGAATCAAATGGTGACCTCTTGGTTCATGGATCAAGGCTCAATCACTTAGCCATGCTGGCCTGTCAATAAACATATTTTTTAATTTAAAAAATGCCACTCTGAATGGGAATGATTGGCTTACTAGTAAGCAAATTAACTTACTTTCAATGTTAGTATCTTTGAGTTTCTTTTTTAGATATAAGGAAAATGCTATGAAATTATCAAGAATTCATCATGACCAGCCAGTAAAGCCTCTGGATCAAGCGGTCTTCTGGATCGAGTTTGTCATGCGCCACAAAGGAGCCAAACACCTGCGGCCAGCCTCCTATGACCTCACCTGGTTCCAGTACCACTCTGGATGTGACTGGGTTCCTGTTGGCCTGTGTGGCAACTGCTACATTTGTTGTCACAGAATGTATTTTGTTTTGTTGCCGGGAGCTTTTTAAAACAAGAAAGAAGAATAAAAGAGAGTAGTTGTTCAGAGGCCTGAAGCTGTTGTGCCTGGTAGATAGGACTCCTCCACTTCATTCCAGCAAGAAGGGCGATGTAAGGGTCACTACCTCCTGTGACAACCTTACTTTTCACAATTTAGCTTCTCAGATCAAAATTTGTTTTCAAGTGACTACCTGGTTAAGAGTTACAAATGTCATGCCAAACATAAAAACATATCAAAACAAAAATAAAGCCGTATGAATATATTTTAAATTTGTTACTCTAATTGCAAAGTTATACCAAAAAAATTAGCTAAATTGTGTTTCAAACATTATATATGAACACAAGAACATTAAGTAGTCTATTTCCATATTAATATTAGTTTGCAAATACTCAGAATATTTTAATATTATTTTGGTGCAAAATTCTGTAGTTTTATCTTTTGCTAAAGGAACTATTCAAAAGTTAGAATTGTACAAAATGATTCATCCTCCTACTTCATTTTGGGAGATCACTGATGCTCCTTTGTTTTACTATCCATCCAGCATCAGCATCACTTCTTACCTAAAGACATGGAAGTCATTTGCTTTCATCCAGTTTAAGCTAATTTATCATCAAAACCTACTTGGATTGAGAAATATAACAACAGCTAATTGCTTCCTATTGCGAACTGAGCTATTTATGAAAGACTTTGGTTTCAGTAGCTAATTCTCTTTACCTCACAGCCTCCTAAAGATTGACCTGGTTGTTTTTACTCTCCTTTTAGTCTTTGATAATGGATATATGGTTCCAAGTATAGGTTTGAAAATGTAGAATCTGTACTGTAAAGGGACTTACTGAATTTTCATTCTCCCAAATATGTGTCTACATATACAGTATATGCCCACTTCTTATAAAACAAGGCACAGAATCACTTTAGCTACTTACAGACACAATGAACAATTCAATATGTTTGTTGAAGGTAGTTTGAAATAATAATTATTCCATACTCGGGGACCAGGGCTTAAATTCATGCATCCAGAAAGGAGCTGTGGGCTATGAGGATGCAGTGAGCACAGGGGCAGTTCTCCGCCCATCCTCCAGCTGAGACCCCCAGGCCCCTCTCTGCCAGCAGCCCCTCTTGTCACCCTGCTCTCACGTGCTGATGGCACTGAGAGATTGGGGCCTGCACCAGCAGCAGGTGCAAGTGAGGCCAGTTACGTAAGCATGTGCGAGTAGTGGCTCTGGTGTCAGTAGGTGCGATCAGGGCCATGTACGGCAACAGTTGTGAGAGGTGACTGCTGGCCCCCATCATCCCTCAGACCAGTGGGAGGTGGAGAAGCCCTGAATGGTGATCAGAGCTGGCACCTGCTACTGGCACCTGCTGAAGGTGCCAATCAAATGGAGCCAGCACACTGCATCAGCAGCGGGTGCAAGCACCAGGCAGGACCACAGTGCTGTTGAATATCTATCCCCTGGTGGTCAACGTGTGTCACAGCAACCAATCGACCAGTCCCTTAAGCTTTATATATATATATAGTTTATTTTATTTTTTTAAATGTTTTTATTTATTTTAGTGAGAAAAGAAGGAGATTAGAGTGATAGAAACAACATTCAGCTGTCTCCTGCACACTCCCTACTGGGAACCAAGCATGGGAGCAAAAAGTTTTCAGTAACCACCAGAGGCTTGCCCTAATGATAGCAATTGGCACCGTGCCTTGGCCTGGTGCCCCCATTCACCTACTCCACCATCCTGTCATGCCCAATGCCTGCCATGTTCCATGCATGGCCACTGGTGATCAGTTGTTTGGTTGGTTGCTCTATTTGCATATTAGCCTTTTATTATATAGGACTAGAGGCCCAATGGATAAAATTTGTGCTTGGGGGAGGGGTCCTTCAGCCTGGCTTGCACCCTCTCCAATCCAGGACCCTTTTTAAATCTTTAAGATCAGGCCTAAACCAGCAGTCGGACATTCCTCTCGCAACCAGGGACCCCTGGCTTTTAACTGCTCACCTGCCAGCCTCCCTGATCTCCCCTAATTCCTCTGCCTGCTTGCCTGATCCCTCCTAACCATCTCTGCCTACCTGTCTGATTGCCCCTAATTGGTTCTACCTCCTGTCCTGATCACCCCTAACTACTCTCCCCTGACAGCCTGATCACCACTAACCACTTTACCTGCCTGCTTAAGGGCCCCCAACTGCCTCAACCTTGGCCCTCACTACTGGGGTTTTGTCCTGAAGGACATCCAGAATGATGACCAGAGGTCATTCAGCTGTCTGGTCTAATTAGCATATTATGTTTTATTAGTATAGTTTAAGATGGTAATCGTTTCATTTACATAAAATTATATAAATTCCAAATGAATAAAAAATTTAGAAATATTTAATTTTTCATTGACTTTTATTTTTTGTAATGCTTTTTCAGTTAAAATGATTTTCTAATATCAATATAACAACATCTGTATCCTTTGTTAAGTACATACATGATGTATGGTGTCAGATGGGCACTAGAATTATAGGGGTGATTACATCATAAATTCTATAAGTGTTTAATCACTATTTTGTATATCTTAGATGTACTGTATGTTAAAAGTCTCCTCCACATAACCTTCAGTTAGTAATTTAGGATAATTGTTTTCTTAATTTAGTGTTATTTCCAATTTGGTTCTTAAAGGAGGTGTGAGAAAGACCACCTACTCCACCACCATCTTGAAAAATACACATTTATGATTTTTAATCCACGTTTCAGACTATTATAGTCTCATGTTTAAATTATCAGTACACATTTTTTATCAGTTTTTCTTCTTTTAAACTCTTGTTTTTGTATGTATTCTATTAGCTGACAGAATTATTTACTAATGGGAAAATTTGATCTTGTGATGTTCCTTTAAAATTTGAGTAAATAACTTTTGCCTATAAATTAAAATTGAAACCATTCTATACTACCTATTGCCTCCTACTTCAATCTAACTTTCTTCTATAACCTACTTCCAACAACTTTCTCAGCAATCCGTACCCATTGGAAGGGTTCTGAAATACACACAAAACTTTTTTCATTCCTCTATTCGTTGTGAAATCTGTCCTTTTGCCACCCTCTGCCTAGATCCTACCAAGGCTTTCATCTCACCTCATATGTTATCTGTCTTACTACAGTTGTTTCCAATTATTTCATAATGGATTGTTTTTCCTCCGGAATTCTGAACACCCTGTACTCATCATAAGACTCTTATCAAAACACTACCCATAGGTGTTCAAGCAAATTATCTGCTATTTCACATAGGGAACATGATGTGGAATGTTTTCACCAAAATCACTTGCCACCTTCAAATTCAGAGTGGAATGGGTGTTGGTGTGTGTGTGCGTGTGTGTGTGTGTGTGAGAGAGAGAGAGAGAGAGATTAACTTTAGGTGGTTCTATTTGTTTTCTTTATTTCCAATCTGGAATTTGAAAAAATGTTTCCAAATATCTTTTTTATTTATGTTTTATTCCCCCAATAAATATTAACCTTGCATATAATACAAAAATGTTTCCTTTTAAAGTTAATTTTTAACTTACTTTGTGTTTCTATTGCCATTTGGTCTCTGCACTGGGCAGAAACACCCTAAAACCTCTGCAGAGCAGTGTGTGGCGGAGCTGCTGTCATGTTATCTAAGAAGTGGGCTTTGGCGGTTCTGCTGCTGCAGCTCTGCAGTGCTGGCTGTGGATTCTGCGGAAAGGTTCTGGTATGGCCCGTTGACATGAGCCATTGGCTTAATATAAAGATCATTCTAGAGGAACTCACAAAAAAAGGACATGAGGTAACAGTGTTGAC
>PVJN01028288.1:0-27353 GCA_004026805.1 Lasiurus borealis | reverse complement strand
GGAAGGAAGGAAGGAAGGAAGGAAGGAAGGAAGGAAGGAAGGAAGGAAGGAAGCAGAAAAGAGAGAAGGAAGGAAAGAAAGAAAGAAAGAAAGAAAGAAAGAAAGAAAGAAAGAAAGAAAGAAAGAAAGAAAGAGAAAGAGAGAAAGAAAGAAAGAAAGAAAGAAAGAAAGAAAGAAAGAAAGAAAGAAAGAAAGAAAAAAGAGGGGAAGGAAGGAAGGAAGGAAGGAAGGAGCAAAATCAAGCACTTGCTATTTATAGATGATATAACTATCCACATTTTAAAAATCATAATGTACAAGTAAACCAAATCTATAATAATAAAAGTGCAACTTGCTAATCATACCAAACCTCCTTCCAGACAACCTTCCAGATAAAGCTGAGGATGTGAGGAAAACCTGGGTCCCACGTGCCAGAGGGAAGCCAATGCCAGCAGTCAGGGAAGGGAGGTTTACTCGTGGATGAATTCATGCATCAGGCCTCTAGTAGAAATATAATAAAAAAAGAAAATATTTACAATAGCAACAAAAATTAAAATACCTAGAAATAAAATATGCACAATATTTTAGAAGAAAATATGTTACTTTGATGAATAACAAAAAAAATCAAAATAAATGGAACCTCATGAATGGATAAGTAGATTTAATATCGTAAAGGTGTCATTTTTCTCCAAATTACTTGTGAGAGTTCAGTTTATTGGAGTAATGGTAAAAATATAGAGCAGGGTTTCCTTCTTTTCTTTGAAATTTAACAATCTGTTTCTTAAATATATGTGAAAGAGATAAGTGGCAAGTAAAAGGTTCAAGCATGCTCTGCCATATGTGAAAATCCTATATAATAAAAGCCTAATATGCAAATCGACCAAACAGCTGAACATCCCATTGAATGAATGGTCATTATGATGTGCACTGACCACCAAGGGGCAGATGCTCAACACAGGAGCTACTCTCAGCCTGCAGAACCCAGGCCAGAGAAGGCAGGTGCCAACAGGGACCCACCTGATCACACTGCTGGTTACCCCACAAAGGGAAGTGACCAGTGATGGTGGCTGGAGGGGGGCTGTGGCAGGGAGCGGGGCTAGTGAGCAGTTGACACCAGGCCAGCCAAGATGTGTGACAGTGGGAGACCCCCATCACCCTGCCAGTCACCCCACAGGTCAGCCCTGATTGCCACCCAGGCCTAGGGACCCTACCCATGCAGGAATTTTGTGCACCAGGCCTCTAGTGTATGATAAAATTAGATTATATATCTATACAAAGGTGTACAAATTGACCAATGGGATAAAGCAGAGAATCCAGAAACAAAATGCCATTAAACATCAGGGAGAAAAGGACAAAATCATTTAATAAATTATATTGATACAGTAATATTCTTTAGAAAAATAAATATAGATTCCTACCATCTGTGTAAATATTAAAATGAGAAAGAAAAATTTCAAAACTCTTGAAAATATAAACTTCTACCTTTATAGCTAGGTTTATCCTGAAAAGAATAAAAGTGCCCAGCTGGTGTGGTTCAGTAGCTGAGTGTGGATCTATGAACCAGAAGTTAGGGCACATGCCCAGGTTGCTGGCTTGTTCCCCAATAGGGATCATGCAAGAGGCAGCTGATCAATGATTCTCATTATTGATGTTTTATCTATCTCCCCCTCTTTCTTTCTCTCTTAAATCAATAAAAATGTATTTTAAAAAAATAAAAATAAATCAGAATGCTCAATGCAGGATAAAAGATTGATAAATCTGACTATATTAAAATTAAGAATTTCTTTTCATTAAAAAATGACATTAAGAAATCTAAAATGTGATGTTCTTCTTCCTAGGAGCACACCCAGGCCTCTTCTTCCCCTTTCCCACCCTCCACCCCCAAAGCATGTTTTCTTACCCTCTTTCTCCTAAGCTCCAAGGGCCCTTCTTTTGCCTCTGTAGCTCCTTCCCTCAACCCATTTATTTTTTCTACCGCTCATTTCTTCTACCTCTGGGATTTTCTAAATAAATGCTCGCTTAGAAAAAAAAAATCTAGATTTCTCTCTAAAGTGTACACAGAATTCCCAAAACACAAACAACCAAAAAATTAATGAGAAAAAAGCCATATGACCCAGTTTAAAAGTTTGCTAGACAAGATCAACTGTAGGAGCGCAATAGCAAAAAACTAAAGTAAAGGTAAATTAATCTCCAACTGCAATCACCGAAAGACAAATAATGACCATGAGAAATGCAATTTATTCCTCCTGGATAGATGGCAAAATTTAAGAAATATAACCCCATTAAAGTGTTCCTAAGGCTTTAAAGAAAAGGTAGCTCTCACTTGGTGCAAACAACAGTGCAAAGTGGTACGGTCACTTTGAAAAACAATCTAGATTATGTCATAAAATTAATCATACATGATCTGGCAGTTCCATTCAGCTACACAGTTAAAATCAGCCCTAGAGAAACACCTGCCTAAGGGACAAGGCCACCGGTAGGGGATGGCCCAGAATTCAACTTCCATTCTATTGCTACATGTCTTGAATTCTGCTTGTGTTACAAATGTTCTACTAAACTATGAAATACTGCATAACTTAAAGCATTAAAATTTTAAAAACTTATGACATACAAAGGGCATAAATAACATTCTAAGAATATTCAGAGGAAAGCATTATTGTTTTTAGTTTACTTTAAGATTGTGAGAGCAGGGAATTTCTTGTGTAATAGCATTTTAACTGATGCTAAAGTATGTATTATTCCTTATTTATATCTTGCCCAGTTTTATAAATGATTTATAACTTGCCCAGCTTTATAAATGACTTAAATTTGCATATTAGTATGTTATGAAAAACCCTATCTAATAAAAGAGTAATATGTAAATTTTTAAAATTTATATCTTGGCCAGTTTTATAAATGATTTAAATCTTATTTATATCTTGCCCAGTTTTATAAATGACTTAAAATTGCATATTAGCATGTTATGAAAAATCCTATCTAATAAAAGAGTAATATGCAAATTAACCATCATTTTGCTACACCCATAAAACACGCCCACCAGCCAATCAGGAGTGAGTATGCAAATTAACACCAACCAAGATGGCTGTTGTCATAAAGTGAGCAGAAGGGAGGCTTGGGTTTCCTTGGCGATGGAGGAAGCCAAGCTTTCCACATACTCTGGCAGGCCCAGGCCCCCACTCAAGGCTACAAAGTTTCAGTTATAGAAGATAAATAAATCCCAGATACCAGGGCCTCTGCTTGGGTCACTTAGGGGCATGACCAGCCTAAAAACCACCACAGGCCCCTTGCCCAGGCTGCCCATGTTCCAAGGGAACCCCTACCCTGAGCCGGAACACATGTCAGGACAAAGCAGCTGGCCCCCACCCATGTACCAGGCCTCTATCCTATTTAATAAAAGAGTAATATGCAGATTGACTATCACTCCAACACATAAGATCCTGCCCCCATGTGGACACATGACGACCACCACAAGATGGCCAGTAGGGGAGAGTAGTTGGGAGGGACCAGGCCTGCAAGGGAAGGCAGTTGGGGGTGATCATGCCAGCAGAGGAGAGAAGTTGGGGTTGACTGGGCCTGCAGTGAAAGGAAGTTGGGGGTGAACAGGCCTAAAGGGGAGGACAGTTAGAGGTAAACAGGCTGGCAGAGGAACAGTTGGGCATCAATCAGGCTGACAGGGGAGTGGTTAGGGGGCGATCAGGCTGACAGGCAGAAGCGGTTAGGGGCCACTCAGGAAGGCAGGCAGGTGAGCAGTTGGGAGCCAGCAGTCCTGGATTGTGAGAGGGACATCTGACTCCCCATTTAGGCCAGATTCCACCAGGATCAAGCCTAAATGGGCAGTCAGCCATCCCTTGAGGGGTCCCAGATTGGAGAGGGTGCTGGTTGAGTTGAGTACACCCGCCCCCCAAGCCATGCATGAATTTCCTGCACCACGCCTCTAGTTTTAAATAATAAGGTTCAGAAACTAAGGTTTAGGGGGAAATCAGAAGTCAAAAAGGAAAAGGAAGCAAAAGGCATAAAATTAGCAAATTGGAATTCACAGTGTGCAGCTCATTTTTGTTTAAGAGGTGAGATGTCATTTTGCCTCAAGTCAAATGAACACAAAAATGCTATCAGTTATTATATCAACATTTAATAAGTCCACTAAAGGGGAAGGGCAAGGATTTTTTTTAGTTTAGTGCTTATGGTTTGTGTTTTGTTTCTTCTTCACACTACTTTCTTCAAAGAAGAGACTGTGAACCATGGCAATAAATACCATTCTGAGCAGAAGGAAGAGAAATAAAGCATCAATATAAAAATAAGCAAGTAGATAAATTATTAAGTGGAAGATGTAAATAGTACTCAAAAAAGGATTCAACTTGACTTTGCTATAGATACGTGATGATCATTAGTGAGGTTCCAAGACAAAATGAACCAAGCTGAGAGTACTAGGTAGTCCCAGAGGAGACACATCAGAAACTCCAAAGAACTTGTAAGAAATGCAAATTCTTACCACACTCCAGACCAACTGAACTGGAAAGCCTGGGTAAGACCCAGAAACCTGTGTTTTACAATCTTCAAGGCACATCTGATGTGTAGTAATGATTGAGAACCCCAACGCTAAGAAGTCTGGAATGTAGTCTAAACATAATAAAGGATCACCAAAGGTATTGTACAACCCTAAATCCCTTCAGGTTGCTGTGCTCCTGTGTTACAAGACCCAGGATCATTTCCTGCTACTGTCACTCAGAAGTGGAATTGTCAGCCCAATTAAATACCCTGCCTTCTAGTACATTTCAATCTTGAAAGAAAATTCTAAAGTGGGAGTTCTTATTCCAGGCTAGTAATTTGCTTAATGAGAGGTGGTGATGGGGGTTTCCATATCCAATGATATTTAATAGCATCCATGTAAGATATTTAAGAATATCCCTGGTACCTCTACCCATCAAATGCCATTAACATCATTCTCCTAAAGTAAGACAAGCAAAAATAACTCTGGAAATTGGTAAATGTTTTCTGAGGGACAAAATTGCCCCCACCTTGAGAAATACTGTACTAAATTATTTCCAAACGAAAATGTACAGTCTGGGTATCATTCAACCTTTGGAATTATTCTCACCTACATCTCAACTTGATGCTACCAGTACTGTAATCAAAGTTCAGGTTCAGTAGAGAATTCTTCTAAAGTACTGAGTTGTCAACTCAGAGTACATACTTTAACAAAGATGATTATGATCATAATGCACAGAAATTTTTTATAATCACTTATCTGAAAGATCTTGAAATGTTCCTCCTCCAGATGAAGCATCCAGAAATATAAGAAGTTAATTCCAGAGACTTTCTCTGACAACATAGACTCCATGAAATCATTATCACCCCAGAAGAATTAATTTTAAGAAATGTTTTAGATAAAAGGAATCTTCATATTTGAGTGTATTTTTATCTTATAAATCTATTAAACATTCAGATTCTGGGGCCTTCTATTCAGTAAAGTTAATAATAATAGTTAGCAAATATATAGAGTACCTAATATATGCCAGGCATTAAGTGAACCCCTAGACACACAGATACATGTACATACATACATGAATACAGACATATCAGATACTTGGTAACACTAATGATAATCTTGGGTCAGGAAATTAGAACTAAATCTGTCTGTCTGTATAGTTCATGCCCATAATTATTACAAAGTGTTTTGACTCGCAATCACCAAGGGCACAGTTTTGAATCATACCTGCCCTAGATGAACATTCCAGATACTATATCCCAGGTGTTGAGCTTAAAGGGAATGTTCTCATACACAGCACTCAGCCCAGATGCAATGCAGTTCTCTAATTCTCAAACAGAATATTTTTATGACAAATATAGATTTAGTAATATTTTTAAACATTTCTGGCATGGAAAAAAATACTACCACATATGGGTAAATATGAAATCCCAAAAGAAATATTTAAAAATATGTATTTGAAATGTTGAAAGGAAAATAATACTTTATATTTCTTATCACCTTTTGTAAGTGTGAAGTAAATTCTTATTGATTTTTTTATGCTCTGTTTTATAGCCTTAAGAAGGGTTTCAAACATATCTGAATGTATCAGAGTAAATGCCCTATGTGGTGTGAGGCTGTATTAAATATGAAACTGTGTGCATATACTAAGTATATATACATTTTATTTTATTTTTAATATGTATTTTATTGAACTTTTACAGAGAGGAAGGGAGAAGGATTGAGAGTGAGAAACATCGATGAAGAGAGAAATATTGATCAACTGCCTCCTGCACACTCCTACTGGGGATGTGCCCGCAACCAAGGTACATAACCTTGACTGGAATGGAACCTGGGACCCTTGAGTCCACAGGCCAACATTTTAGCCATTGAGCCAAACCAGTTAGGCCTATACATTTTAAATATACATCTTAAAATTGAGAAAATTCAGTAGTCCTTTCTTGCCAAACTATCTTATCATTGCTGTAGGCCTGGAAGGAAGAAATACACAGAAATTCCTAGGCAGCACACTCACAGAGCAGCAAGACTGGAGTAATTCCAGCATCTTTACATGTTTATTTAATAACAAAAAAATCGAAATAGTTTGAGAAAAGGAATAGTAGTGAACAAGATGCATTCATCAAAATAGAACTTCCATAATTTGCATACAGAGAGCTTAAACACTCTCTGAATGAAAGACTATTGATACAAGAAACAGCCCAGCACATCAGCGTCTGAGTCGGACGTGTACATGGGTCCCAGAAAAGATACACACTAGAAACAGAACCAGGCAATGGAACAGAACCAGGACCAAGATCCTTTTTAAGCATTTTGTGCTAATTACCACCCTGGTTGTTTAATATTAGAGTTTCACAGAGGAACTGGAATAAGATTTAGGACAAGTGTGCCTTCCTTGTGGAGACTTTCTCAAGCACTGTGGAAGGTTTCTCTCTACCCAATAGCTAGTCCCCACACACCCGACCCAGCAAGAAAAATGCCCTTGACCATGAAATGGTCCTTAGCAGTACAGAAACACCTTCCCTGGAGAATCATAAGTTATGCCTGTATTCTTTTCATTGATAAAATGTGTGGTGAAATATTTGTTTAAGGAATTGTAATATTGATTCCATAAAATTTGCTCAAATAATCTTGAATGAGCTAATGCTATCTTAAAAAAAGAGGCTTTTTATGTATAGTTAAGAAAAAAAAAACACTTAAATTTCTTCAATTCAATCATGTTTAGTCATGATTCCAGAAGACATTTTTCTGCCAGGGGTAAATGGCCAGGATCAGCCTTCATCCTCCCAGTCTGAGGATGGTACCCGGAGAGAGCCACCTGTTTAGATATTACCATGATATGAGTCACTAATGTGTGTCATCTTTATTGTCTTCCATGCTTAATTTCAGGGATTAAACATAGTCAGTCCCAATATTCCTATTCCATTCAATTCAATCCTACTATGATCACAAAGCAAGTTCAGGGACATTATGTTTATACCAATTGTAGTTCCAGCACTGTACTAAATGTTCATATAAAATAATAATCCAGTCCAGCCAGCATGGCTCAGTGGTTGAACACTGACTTATAAACCAGGAGGTCATGATTTGATTCCCAGTCAGGCACATGCCCTGGTTGTGGGTTCCATCCCCAGTTTGGAGGTGTGTAGGAGGTGTCCGATCAATGATTCTCTCTCATCACTGATGATTCTCTTTCTCCCTCTTCCTTCCTCTCTGAAATCAATAAAAGTGTATTTTTAAAAATAAATAATAGCCAAGACATGGCATGGACCATGAAAAACTCATATTGTAATAGGAGATAAACATATGGGAATAAATAATTAGCATGGAATGTGATAAATGCTAAAAGAAATGGCATACAATCCGGAAGCAATATAACAGAAAAAGTTAATACCCTCTCACAGACAGAGGAGGCATTTTAGAAGATATTATGAGGCCAAGATTCTATAAGTAAATAGCCATTTATTACATGAAAAAGGAGGAGCATTTTTTTCTAAGCATAGTGACTAGCATATGGAAAGACAAAAGGCCTTTAAAAATTAATACTTTACGGAACGAAATATTATAATATTCTTATAAAGACTAGCAACGAGGAGTAGAAAACGTGCCTCGAGAAGAATTAGATTCAGCTCATTGGGAACCTAATGCGTGAAAGTGACAATTTCATCCAATTGCTTAAAACCCTCAAACCGGTCTCTGTTACACAGAACACTACACAGTAATTAAAAGGAATGAACACGCCCCACTGTGGATGGAGCTCACAATAATTACGCTGCGTGAAAGGACCCAGACAGAACAAGAGTACAAGATGTATGTTGTTCAACGCATGTAAAACGTTGGAAACTATGAATTCAGATATAATGAGTGCAGATCAGTGGTTACCTGGGGAGGGAAGCGGGGGTGGTGGGAGAGATTACAAAGGGGTGCAAGGAAGTTCCTTTAGAGGACGAATTTGCTCACTATCTTGATTGTGGGGATGGTGTCACGAGTTTTGAAGTTACAGATGATAAACATGTCACTTCCCATATGCCAATTATACCTTTAAAAAACTGACCAAAATAACAAACAAAAAAGGAGCCTCATACATTGCACATGACTTCCTAAAAGCTGTGATTTTTAGGTTTGTGAATGTATACTTAAATTCTATATAAAACTAGATGCCCAGTGCACAAGATTCGTGCATTAGGCCTTCCTTCCCCTGGCTGCCAGCACCGGTTTTCCTCCGGCACCCGGGACCCAGGCTTTATTTACTCTGGCTACCGCCTTCCATCTTCGCTCTGGCCAGAGTCTTCAGTCTTCACTCCAGCCAGAGCACTGCTCCTGTAGCTCCCTCTGCCCCCCTGCCTTCCACCTCATAGCAGGCATCCTGCCTCCTCCGACCCTGCTTGGCCACTCCATGCCTGCATGCATGCTGCCCAGAGGACCAGAGAGGCTGGGAGGTGGGGCCACTGCCATTTTTGTTGGGTTAATTTGCATACTTGCTCCTGATTGGCTGGTGGACATTGCGAAGTGGTGGTCAATTTGCATGTTTCTCTTTTATTAGTGTATATAGTACTTTAAATCAATTTTTCCATCCAAACTGGGCTATAATTATTTCTTTCTAGAACGCATGGCCTTCCTTCTATTTGCCATTTTGGGTGGTAAAATTGAGACATTCTTCCTCTTCTCACATGTTCGTATTGAGATAAGAAAAATCAGTGTAGATATATGGCTCTAGAAAAAAATAATATTCAATTATGGGTGCTTATGAGGTGAGAAGATGACTTGGGGGGGGGGGGGTGAACAAAGAAATAAAAAATATGGGAATTCTCCCTGACAGTGAAGGCCACAGGATTTGTATACACACAATGTCGACTTCTGTGGCAAACCTTCCTCTGCATGTGACTGGTGTTTCATGAACTTAAAGGGATTTCAACTAAAATCTGAGCCATGTCAGAGAGAAGAGAATGGCCACAGATGCAGTGCCACCAATAGATTAGAAAGTGTAGTGTAAGCTTGCTGAAACTCAGAGTTACAAGTGACCATAAATATATAAAAGTTATACAAATCTTGGAGAGGTAAAAAAATTTTTATGAGCCATGATAGGAGAGTCAAGAAGATTTTTTGAATTTACCAAAGGATAGGGTAATCTGGGTTACAAAGAGCATTATTATATGATCATATACTTCTTTATAGAGTGCAATAGATATTTGATCATGATATTGGATTCCTAAGACTATTCTGAAAGATAAGCTGGTCAGAAATTATTACTCATTTGAAAGAAACTGAGGCTTCTAGAAGTTAAAAATCACTGTAGAGCCAGTGAGTCAGGAAGGAAAAATGTGCCAGCAGCCTCTCCCACCCCATTTTCCTTCCATCTCTCTTTTCTTCTTCTTCACTTCCTCCTTTTCTTTTCCCTCTCACCCTCCCTTCCTTCCTTTCTTCCCTGCTTCCTTCTCCCCTCCCAATCTCTCCCTCCCGCTCTCTCTCTCTCCCCCCTCACTGAGCACATATCAATCTTCATTTAATAGTTGGGAAGAGATCAACCAAAGAAGTTGTATGCATATACAGTGGTACCTCGAGATACGAGTGCCCTAACATACGAGATTTTTGAGATACGAGCTGTCGAGCGAGCGATTTTTGCTTTGAAATACGAGCAACAGTTGAGATAAGAGTAATCGCGCTGATCGGCCGGCTGCATACGACCCACCAGTTTACCTCGACTCGAGCGTCTCATAGTTTCCCACGCCTCAAGGTTATGGAACGAATTAAACTCATATAACCCAGACAATAGGATGGACACAGACAATAGGATGGTAGAGGCTTGGGGTGGAGGTGGGGTGGGCTAAAAGGAGTCAATGGGACTGAAATATTTTAAACAATAAATATTATTTTTCAAAATTCAAACAAAACCTGCCTTGGGGATCCCCTCGCCTGTTGGCAGGGGCCCTGGCACTGTTCACTTATCTCCGGGAATTCAGGTTCCTTCTCCAGCAAGGGCCCAGCTCACACCATTTGGCGAGAGACAGATCCATTATACCAGCCACCTCTAGCTTCAACCTCAGCGTGAATAGAGAGCTCAGGCTACAGCTGAGGGCCCTTGGGTTGTGAAGAGGAAAGAGGGCCAGTATAGAATGCTCAAGTGCCTTCCCAGTGCCTCAATTCCTTCTGAAAGGAATCAAATCCTTTCATGTCCTCATTTTAAATTGCTGCTAAACATTCAAAGAATTAGTTTGTACGTTTGTTTGGGGTAGTTGTACAATACGTTATTGTGAAATATCAAAAATTAAATGTATTGTAGGATAATATCATGTAAGGATATTCTTTGTTCTCGGCCATGGCAATTCAATTTCAAACGGGCTGACAATCCCTTTTTGTAACTTTATATAAACTATTTCAGAAAGGCATAAACACAGATTACTTACCTTAGCTCAAGAGGCCTAATATATTGACTTTTCAGTTACGATTCTTACGACGTAAAAAAGCTGTACATCAAAGGTCGTGGTTTGAAACGTAAGTGATAAATGTGCATAACCATAGATGAAGCGCTGGGAAATAAAAACGATGAAGCCACATTTCTCTAGGAAGGATGCCTTCGTAGCTGATTTACTTTAAAGTTGTTATTCCTCACCCAAGGATAGCTTTCAATACTTTCCATCACTTGTAGAAAGAGTCAAAGAGAGGGAGGGTGGAGAGAGAGAGAGAGAGAGAGAGAGAGAGAGAGAGAGAGAGAGAGAGAGAGAGAGAGAGAGAGAGAGAGAGAGAGAGAGAGAGGAGCATAGATATGAAAGAGACACATCGATTGTTTGCCTCCCTCCCACCTGAGCCCAGATTGGGACAGGGGATCCAACCTGGAACTTAAGTATGTGTCCTTGATTGGGAATTGAACCCATGTGAGGTGGGGGGCACTCTAACCACTTAACAGCATGGGCCAGGGCCCAATTTACTGAAATAAATACCTAATATATACTCACGTGTGATCATTTATTCCCTCCTGCCCTCAGCAAGTAAGCACAACAAACACTGATTATACAGTTCTAACTTATTCAACTTTATTCACTTAAACTTTTATGAAAAGATGGCTTATTGAGGATAAATATATATATGTATGTACACACACACATACATATACACATATATGTATCAGTGTGCTGTACATACTCCTATATGTAGAGTATACCATATATACGAGGTGTGTGTGTGTGTACATGTAACTTTAAATAATCTTAAACCCAAACCAAGGAATTCTCTCTTCACCGTTGAGATTGTTTGAAGCGGTTAGAAAACGGTATTTGTAAAAGCCCCCTTGGCTGAAACCACATTATGCTCTGGGATGAGAGACTTCCTTCGTCTTTGATGAAGACAATTCTGTTATGGGAACCGAACGATTCCCCAGTCCCCCCCGGTGGGACACGAATTAATATAGTGGAACAGCATTTACCCTCAACAGCTGCAGCTTGCACCTGCGCTGCGTGTTTTCAATCCTTGCTCGCTGCAGTGGGATAGAGGGGGAAAATAGGAGGGGATGCTTTCTGGGTCTTTCCAACCGAGACGCCTCATGCATTATGAGGAACAGAAATCCTCGGCGAGACTTAACCAGGCCCGTTAGGAATCGGGCTGAAGAAACCAAATATGAAAAGTATATATAACATTTCCCCAAGCTGCCCTGAGATTGGCGGTGGGACCGGCATTAGTCACTTCCTGCTTTCTCTCCCATCTGTCACCCCTAGTTCCCTGGGGAATTTCATCTCCCGCCTTCCCGGACCCACACCCTACAGAGCAGAGGCACTGAGAACACACACTGGCACCTCCTGAGCATCACTGGCCGAGCCAGAGCACAGCATCAGCTCTGCTATCGGCCGCTCCGCCTCATGAAGCATTAATGAAGTGATCTCTAATTGTGTATCACTCCTGAGTGCTTGGTATTCTTGTTTAGTTTCCCTGGAAAGTCAAGTTAACCCTTCCCACCGCTGAGATGGCAGACGCAGGCTTCCCTGTGGAGGCCATGGCGTTAACCTGCTAGGAGTTGGAAGGTAAAAGAAGAGATAACAATGTTCCCAATCTCCCAAAACTGGTGTGACTCAGTAGATAAGAGCATTGGCCTGCCGACTGAAAGCTCCCAGGTTCGATTCCGGTCAAGGGCATGTACCTTGGTTGTGGGCACATACCCAATAGGGGGCGTGCAAGAGGCAGCTGATCCATGTTTCTCTCTCATTGATGTTTCTAATTCTCTCCATCTCCCTTCCTCTCTGTGAAAAAATCAACAATTTATATATATATAAATATTTCCAATCATGAAAATCATATTCAGTGTTGCTTTTACTGCCCGTTCTTTGCCCTCTGACTCCCAAGTACAGTACTGCAGTCACCCTGAGCCTCCTGTGAGGAGCTACACCAACAATCAAAACCACCTGAGCACCATCCATTGCTACTGGAGGAATTTGTTGTGATTGGAGCACATAAATGCGTGCGATGTCTGGGAAACTTCTGGAGAGGAAACCCTGTAAACGATCTTTAAGAGACCACTGTAGGGAAAATACAGAATATGAAAAGGAAAGCAGTCAGCCAATTTACACCCTTCTCGCAGAGATAAGGATGTTCTCTATGCCCTGTATTTACCTTCTGAAAAGAAATGCTTTGGATGTGTCTGAGCCAATTTTCCTCCCATCAGAGTAGAAATAATGATCATCTTACGTGTGTGTGTTTTTAAGATAGAAGTTTTATTGCCGACTCTTAAGAAAGTAAGACAAGCAAATGTTAATAAAGACCGTGGCCGCATTTGACAATTTAATAAAGGGAGAGTAGGTGAGTATCGCCTTAGCAGCGGATTTCACTTCACGCACAATCTCCCCCATAAGGCATATGTGGCAACCCCAGCTCCGCATTCAGTGCCAGCTTTTACACTGGACAAATAAGACCTGAAATCTCCGAATACAGCAAGCGGTTCCTGTTGATCCTGTAGTAAAATAACATTCAGGAAGGGGGGATGCCGAGTCCGCGAAATGCAACAGCCTCAGGAGTTATTAGACAGAAGACTTTTCATTTTTAATGAGGGCTGTGGGGGATTTGGGGTCCACACACAAATGAATGTGGTTCTGATTAAACATACCAGTTACGTATCGCATGCAAACATGGAAGGGCAGGCCAAGCGGGCAATAAAGCTCCTATGGGGTCAGGGTATGTCAGAATGCGTTGTGGAGAATTAATTTGATTAATCTGAACCCGTTCTATAATAAAGGGAGTGCATTCCCATTATTTTCCACTTATCCTGCAATATTATGGTCCTATATGGAAAGCAAAACATCCCATAAGTATGTGCTCCTTTAGGTATTCATCCGGTCGCTGTTTTAGGTCACTGAGTTGCTCTCTTCCCCTCAGGATTCCCTCTAAAACTGTCAGTCAGCGATATTTTTGTTTAAGTAGACTTCGTTGGTTGCCCTTGCGGCTGCAAGGGTTGAGTGCTGATGACAGCGCCCTAAAAGAGCACGTGTTGGTGGCTGAGCCCGCTGCACGCCTGTCACTTCTCCTTGGTTTGTGTTACACAGTTGAGTGGGTCTGTCCTTTGAGTCGCTACGGGGACAGGGCCTGGGAGATGGTCAGAAATCAGAGTGACAACTCCGCTCAAAATAGAGCCCTCATCACCAACTGATGTGCTTCAGAGGACAAGTGCCTGCAGCTGGCGTTTCTACCCTGGGCTTAAAAGCACCTACTTCCTTAAAGGCACAGGATTATCAGATCCTCAGAGAAGCTGGGAGTTTTTCTTATTCTACCATCGAAGAAAATAGCACCTGCGAAGCGAAGGGCACTTCTGTCTGGCAAATACCAGGATGTGGATTTGAACTTATGTCTGCTGACTTGCTACCCCTAGAAACAAGGCTCTTTCCATAGTCCCTAAATGTTGCATTATTTTATAGCCCTGGGCCAGGGCAACTAGGATGGGGGTAGAGTTTTTCTCTCTTTTTACATTTCAAATCCCCTCTTACGCCACTGAAGCTGCCTTGCAAATTTGAACAATTGATTTACAAGGAGAACTTGAAATGAAAATATGGCTTACTCGATATAATTCCATTATTCTTTCTGGGAAAGCCATTAAAGTCTAGGCCCCGTTTATATTTGATCTCTCAGTATATGCGGTTAATATAGCATCTATAAGTACGCAGATTAGGTACTCAGAGTATTTTATTTTAGTCAATTATTTCCTTGAATTATTTGGAGGGTGTGTGTGTGTGTAAAAAACAGTGAGCTGTCAATTAAACAGATGAAAGGCCAGCAGAATTCGAGTCTATACCACGGAATAATTCTTGCCATGAAGAAGGTTATATATACAGTCGACAAGTGCTTCCAGCTGTACTGTCTTACCTCTCCACCAATTTACCTCTTCCTGGCCTCGGCAGTATAAAAAGAAGGGTGTTAAGAGGGTGTTAACAATAGGGCTGGAAGGAAGGTTCAATCCATTCCAGATGTGGTAGTTGACACCTTGTCTTAACTTTGTTCTCGGTCTCACAACTCATATATCATTGACAATGGGCCAATCAGGAACCACACCAAAAACCTGAGGTATCGTGATTAGGTGTTAATAATTAGGGGAGGAATTCCTTTGACTGAAACAAACATTCTGGTAGTCTGTTTCTTAGAGTTTCACACTAGATCTTTTTTACCTGACTTGGCCATTCTGCTTTTTTTTTATAACCCAATTTTTCAATTATGCTATTTTTTCCTTCTCCTGCTCACTCTTTTGTGGAAAATTTGGTGGTGCTTTGTTTTCTATTTTTCATACGTGATTTGGAAACCACAGGGTAGGGTATTCTGAGCTATTCTGCAGAACCTAATTCATCAATAGAAATAGGGTTATGCTGCAATTTTGCAGGAAAAAAAAAGAGAGTGAAAAGGCAAATAAGTGCTTAGTTTTATTTGAAAAAGGCTTCTGATCCAAAAGTCCTCTCAAAGGAGTCTCAGAAACTACCCCAGAACACACTTGGAAAACACTACCTTTAATGATATTCTCTTGAAAGTGTAAGAGTGTGGACTGCGGACATATATGGAGGAGATAAAGCAGGGGCAGAAGCCAAGATTTAAAAATGGATACAATGCTGAAAAGATTGTTAACTTCTTCTTACACTAGATGCATGAAAAGCAGATTATTGAGGAAAGAAAATTCTTGATGAATTAGAATCGCTAGAAGACCCATGTCTCTTGAGGTGTGGCAATGTCTGACACAGTGCTTCAGTGAGGGAAAAGTCTAAGACACGTAGAGGTACTCTATTCATTCTTCTTCTGGCCACCTCCAAGTAAGAAAATGTTCTCTCTGCCCAGACCGGTTTGGCTCAGTGGATAGAGCATCAGCCTGCGGACTGAAAGGTCCCAGGTTCACTTCCGGTCAGGGGCATGTACCTTGCTTGCGGACACATCTCCAGTGCGGGGCGTACAGGAGGTGGCTGATCGATGTCTCTCTCTCATCGATGTTTCTGACTTTCTATCCCTCTCCCTTCCTCTCTGTAAAAAATCAATAAAGTATATTTTTTTTAAAAAAAGAAAATGTTCTCTGAAATCCTGATCAGAATTATTGTTCTCCAAAACTCACCTCCATGTCATTGTAGAGAAGCAAGAATGCACCAGATCATTAAAAAAAAAATCAAGTTCCTATTAAAACAGAAATGAATGAAGCCACTTACATAGACTGCAGAACCCTAATCTGGATTGGGAATGTAATTCTAAATTGGATATTGAAGTGAGACCTCATTGAAAAAATGATATCTCAATAAAAACTTGAAGCACATGAGGGATGTAACCAGGTAGATATCTGAGTGAAGAATATGTTTGGCATTGGAAAGAGCCAGCGCCAGTGTCCTAGATCCAGGAAATGCTGAAAGCGTTTAAGAAAAATCTATAAGGACACCTGTGTGGCTAACACAGTGCAGCATGGGAAATGGTGTAGAAAACAAATTTAGAGAGGTGGCAGGAAGCCAAATTATGTAGGGTTTTGTAGGTTCCTGTACTTCGGCTTTTACCCTAAGTCAGATGGGAAGCCATTATAGGGTTCAGAGCAGAAGACTGGCATAATCTGACCTGTATTTAGAAAAGATTAATCATGATGATTCAGCAATAATTGAGTGATGTGGCGCAATGATGGAAACAGACACATCAGAGACAACAGTGAAGAATCCTCAAGGTCAGTGGTTCTCAACCTTCCTAAGGCCTCGACCCTTGCATACAGTTCCTCATGTGGTGGTGACCCCCCAACCATGAAATTTTGCTACTGTTATGCATCATGATGTAAATATCTGCATTTTCCGATGGTCTTAGGCGACCCCTGTGAAAGGGTCGTTGGACCCCCAAAGGGGTCGTGACCCACAGGTTGAGAACTGCTCCTCAAGGTGCTATCTTCAGTTTCTTCTCTCCCCATCTTAGGCACTTGCAGCTCCTTCCACATTAAAGTGTGGAGGCTTACCCCACTCTTCTGGAAGCGGGGGTGGACTTATTGACGCATCTAAGTAATAAAATGAGATGGAAGGAGTGGATGGACTTTATAAGAAGTTCTGCATCTTCACACTAATTACCCTGGAGCTCACTTGTGAAAAGCTCCAGCTGAGAATCTGGCCACCCTCCAGGAGACACCCAAACTGCAGGGAAAGTCCATACGTAGATGGTCCAGTTGACAGGCACACCTGAGTTCTAGTCAACAGCCGAGAGAGTAAGCCATCTGCGACACCCAGTCTCATGTGCCCTTCCACTGAGAATGTGTGACAGAGCTGAAGGGAGAAACACTTTGCTTAGCCCACCCCATCTAGAGCATAATGGAGAAAAATACAACATGGCTGAAAATTACAAAGTTTGGAGGAATTTGGAGTTATCCATGCAGCTAGAGGTACATGATGCTTCATCCACAGGGAAGTAGCAGATGAGAAGTGACAAGAATTTGGATTCTCAGTGCCACTGATGTATACAAAATAGATCATCTGGTTCATTGATGTGCAAATGGATTTGAGGAAAAGGGCAAAAATTAAGAATGGCTGAAATATTTTACTCAAATGATAAATAGGATTTGCTATCAAATACATTGCTGGATGATTATAGATGGAGCAAGCAATGGTCAGGAATAGGCTTTTGAACAGTGATGTTAAGAAAAGGATGAGCCAAAACCGGTTTGGCTCAGTGGAGAGAGCATCGGCCTGCGGACTGAAAGGTCCCAGGTTCGATTCCGGTCAAGGTCATGTATCCTGGTTGCGGGCACATCCCCTGTAGGGAGCATGCAGGAGGCGGCTGATCGATGTCTCTCTCTCATCGATGTTTCTAACTTTCTATCCCTCTCCCTTCCTCTCTGTAAAAAATCAATAATATATATATATATTTTTAAAAAAAGGATGAATAGAATTTGTAAAAGGGAGAAATTAAAAACAAAAAGATTACTGAAAGATGAGACTTATAATCCATCTGTGAGATAAATATGGCCTTCTCAAGAGCAGTTTCGGAATGGATGGCAAAAAGAAGAAAATGTGTAAGTCGAAGAAAATGTGTAAGCCAAAGAAAATGTCAAATGAGACAAATGACAAAGTCAAATGTCAAAGGGAAAGTCATATTATTTGGAAAATATAGACATAGTTTCTGCAGTAAGGTATAAAGGTGATGTCAAGGGGTATATAGCCAGAAACAGAAAAATTGGAGATTCTGCTAGAAATGAGAAATTTGGGAAAGTGTATCAAATATCTTGAGTAAATTTTTCCAGTAATAAATGGATAAAGGAAAAAAGGAACATAAGTATATTTCCCTTAATGGAGAAAAGCCACCATGGATTATAATTTTTGTGTTGTAAGTGTATGCCAGTGTATTTTTTGTGTGTCTATATTTACTCTATTTCTTCATGGAGATGATAGAATATCGTTTTAATTTTGTTTGTTTTCAGGAGGAGTATAAATTGGTAATTTTCTGTTTTAATCCAAAAGTGTTCAGTTTAAATTTTGTGGCTTTATTTGTAATCCAGAGGCAATTGAACTTTCAAGGAAAATCCATACCTTAAGAGATTTTCAGAAGAGCACATTATATTAGTGATCCAAATGTATTTGTATTAGCTTTGGTTAAGTACCAGCAAGTTAATATTCTCTGTTCACAAAACCCCAAACCCTCTTTTGCCCTTATGGATTAGGAAGAAAGCAAATATAAACAGTTTTTAAAAATCAATATCAAACAGAAATGTCTTTACAACAAAGAACAGAGGAAAGAGAGAGGTATTTGTCTTTATTTTTGTAATCTTGTCTCTCTGCTTCACCCCTTTGAGAAAGGAAGGGATGGGGGTAATATAAGAAGTGGCAGAAATTCCCTTTTGATCCAGTGATACCACTTCTAGGAATATATCACAAGAAACTAGAAACACCAATCAGAAAGGATATACTGGTATGTACCCCTATGTTCACAATTCACCATAGCTAAGTGGCACAATTCACCATAGCTAAGATTTGGAGACAGCCTAAGTGCCCATCAGCAGATGAGTGGATTCAAAAACTGTGGTACATCTATACAATGGAATACTATGCTGTGGTAAAACAGAAAGAATTCTTACCACTTGCAACAGCATGGATGGAACTGGAGAGCATTATGTTAAGTGAAATAAGCCAGTCAGAGAAAGGTAATAATATCACATGATCTCACTCATTTGTGGAATATAATGAACAACATAAACTGATGAACAAAAACAGATCCAGAGACAGAGAAGCATCAATCAGACCATCAAACTTAGAGGGAAGGTAGGGGAGGGTGGGGGCAAGGGGAAGAGATTAACTCAAGGACTTGTATGCATGCCTATAAGCCTAACCAATGGACACAGACACTGGGGGGTGGGGGGGAAAGGGCATGAGTGGGGGGTGGAGGAGCAACGGGGGGGATAAAGACATGTACATAATACCTTAATCAATAAAGAAAAATATTTTTAAATAAATAAAATAAAAAAGAAGTGGAAGTCGAGTCAATTCATTTGTCAACCAAAGTGAGGATCAACACATTTAGTTTGCTGCTTTAAAGTCGCTTATATTTAAAGCATATATCCATCTTCATCATATAAAACCTGTTGCACTTCTCTTTTTGGGGGGAGGGGAGAAAAAATTATTGGGGAGAAAACAAAGCAAGAAGGCAGCAGCAAGGGGATGCGAAAAGGCATTACCCTAAAACCTCGCCCACTTTTCAACAGCAGTTGTCAGAGCTGTTCTCTGGAAAATAGGGTGTTGACCTATTTTCCATAATTTGCCTCTAAACCCTATGCTCAAAGCATGAGAGATGGTACTTAAAACTAACTTTTCAGCCTCATGGTCAGTATCTGATGTTGGAAATTCAAATGAAACCTAGGAATTCCCTGTGTAAGCCCCATCTCTTCCGGCCCCGGCTTGGTTCTTTGAGTTTTCTGAGTATCTTCTCTCTGAGTAGCTCCTGTTGCTCCATATCATAAGCTCATGCTGTCTTGTGCCCGGGAACATTCAAGTTTCTTGAAAGCAGGCGGACATAAAACCAAAATATAGTGCAAATCTGCTTTGTTCCTGGCCTTCAATGATTCCTATGACTGTCTGATTTTTCTTTAAAACAAGTCTTTAAAATAGGAAAGTGGACCGCTTCGCTATTATATACAAAAGATGGAGTTAAAATCACGTTTCCAGGGACAAGTTGCATAGGTTGGAACTGGGATTCCAACCTAAATGTGTTTCAAAATCCATTCTATTCTATTTAATTTTACACTATGCAAATATACATTATATTTTATCCCGCAGGAAATGGAATGCATGCGGGCTCATTAATTATCTGTAGAATCTTCCCTATCTGCATCAGCATTTTAAAACTAAGAGCTTACTATTTCCTGAGAAAGATGATGATTTGACTTTTACCAAATAAAATTTAAGGTGAGGGGGGAAATAGTTTAAAGCTCTTTTATGTGAAATTTTTGTTTTCTTCTTTCTCTCCTTCCTTCTTTTCCTCTTCCCATTTCTTCCCCCTCCTCTCCTCCTCCTTTTCCTCCACCTCCTACTCATCTCCCTTTCTCTCTCCCTCTTTCTGTCTGGTATTATTATTTTAAATTAATGGGAATCATTTTTTGACAGTCTAAAGCACGTTTTATCTTTTAAGGCACTATTAACATGTTACAGAGAGTATTGATAGAATTTGTGAATCATTTCACAACAAATAATAGAAACTAACTTTTGTTTCATTTTCAAGTACTTAGCTATATATGAGGATGGTAAAGGAAAGACAGAGCAAAGACAAAATATGTCAAATAATTTTTTTGTAAGTTGATGAGTGGTGAATGGAAACATTGTTTCTGATGTTATTGAAATAAGAACTATGAATTGAATTATTCTGTAGAAAAGTAAATCTCTCCGGTTTTCTTGTACTGTGATTGCTCGCGTGATCCCTAACCTTAACGCCACTGGGGGAAACTTCCATCCATGGCAGTAGCACAGGAATCAAGTAAAACTCAGGAACTATGGAAAAGGGTCTCAGGGAAATTTAAAACTTGATGTATAAAAGCAAGATTCCTCACATTGCTCTACCTCATTGATATATTTCAGATCTGCTGGCAAGTTGTATTTCACAATGTCCTAGTATTATAAGATAAAGTTAACATTTATTGATAACTAAATATACACCAGTCACTGTAGCTAAAACTTTACATCCATTATCATATTTAAGTCGTAATGATTAAACTAAGTAAAAAAGAAAAGGAGGTTAAGAAATGTGTGAACAGACACTTACACCAAGTGGGGAATAGCAGGGACAGGATTGTAAGAAAAACCACTGAGACGATGTGCTCAGAGCAATTATGTTATACTAGGGGCCCAGTGCACGAATCTGTGCACCCTTGAAAGAAACTGTGGGCCATGAGGCTGCAGTGGGTACAGGGGCCCCTCCCACCACGGCCCCGGTCCCCTGTCTGCCAGCAGCCCCACTCTGGCTGCTGCTGCTCACACCCTCTGATGGCACTGAGTGATTGGAGTCAGCACCAGCAGGGGGTGTGAGCAGTGGCTCTGGTGCTGGCAGCAAGTGCAAGAGGCGGCTGCTGGCTCCATCACCCCTCAGGAGCAGGGGGTGGGGGGGTGTGGAGAAGCTCTGAAGGGCGATCAGGGCTGGCAGCTGCCACTCACACCCGCTGATGGCACTGAATGATTGGGTAGTGCCAGAAGCTGGCAGCAGATGTGAGCAGCAGGCAGGAAGCAAAGAAGCTTGCCTCGATGGCTGACTGGCACCTCACCTTGGTCTGGCACCCCCACTCACCTGCTCCACCATCCTGCCTCAGTTGGTGCCCGCCATGTTCCAAACTCTGCCACCTGCTGCCAATGCCCGCCATGAGTGCCCCCTGGTGGTCAGCACACATCATAGTGGCTAGTTGTTCCATCGTTCTGTTGTTCCAACATTCGGTCTATTTGCATATTAGGGTTTTATATATATAATTGTTTTCCTCAGAGAACAGCAGCTACTGGAATCACCCTCCCTGGCATTTAATGAAAAGAGTCCATACCTGTGGTCTACCTTACCATATAAACTTCTGCATTTAGCTGCTCAAATGGCATATTTGCTATGCATTCCCTGAAATGTATTCTGAAAGGACAGAAAGCTTTGCTTGATTATTGCCTAATGCATTCTCAATTATTCTCCAAGCTTATTTCCTTGGATGGATAGTGATGGGATTTACGCACCCAGAGAAATCCAGCTGACGTGCAAACAAAGATAAGGAAGAGGTTTAGCTCTGAGCTAGTATTGTTTATAATGACCGACTTTATTCTATGAATTTGAACAGTTGAGCAATTAAATTTCAGACTCCCAGCAAGAGGAAGATTGTTCTATGGGTATAGAAATCCTAGTAGCTTTATAAGGTTGCATAGAGCCGGGAAAGAAAGCAGGTGTTATTCCATCATTACTTTTGTCGACATGAAGGACATCTGAAAAAGTTTATGTACCTGGGAAGAAAGCAACTAGAGCTCAGCTGATAATACTGGTTCCCCAGACACCAAGACAAATGCACTGAGATTGATCTCAATAGATTAAATATAGAGCAATAGTGTGCAAAAATAACTATTTACATATAACTAATTCGAGTTTTTAAATGGCAGAGAGTCAAACTAGTCCCTGGGTATTTCATTACTAAGGGGAATCTTAGTTGGTATAATTAATAAATTCCACATTTCAGTAGCTCCCTTCGGGGACCCCCATATTGTGGAAAGATGGTTCTCTTCCATGTGTTACCCCGGCCATCTTCTTCCTTGGCCATCCAGGGCCTGTCAGTTTCTGGATCCAGCTGGAGGGTGGGGGAAGTGAGTCAGACCAGATCACCTTAACTTGGAAGTGACATACATCCTTTCCATCCATAGACCAGAGAAAAAGCTAGTGAGAGGATTCTATCTAGACACCCATGAATCTGGGAAATGAAATTTTCCCTTGGAAAGCTGCTTCCTGGAGACGGCACATTGTTATGGAAATTTCGTGGGTAGTTGTACCCCTTTGTGCCACAGGTGTCCAGGATGGGACAACCACTGTCTGCCTGAGTCACAAGGCCTTCACAGAAGCGGTGGCACATGTCTCAAGACTTGAATAATGAACATGCATTATTCAAGATGATCAAGAAGAAGGATGTCTCAGGTGGACTGAACCACATGTGCAATGGCCTGCCAGTTAGATGGAATAGCTATAAACAATTTGCTTCTTCACTAACGTGTGATAGTGAGCAGTAGAGGATGAGTTTAGAGAAATAGATGAGGAGCTGACAATGAAGAGCCTAAATGTCATTATAGTAACACCCTATCTTTTCATTCAACTCTTCCTTCCGCTTAGAATTCCTATTGATTGGATCTAGATCCTCACAAACTATCGCTCTTCTTCTCGCTCATTCATGAGGATAATCTCCTTCTAGACGGGGCCACGAAAAGGGAAATGTTTCTTACTGAATGACTGACCTTTTAATTCTCCCCATTGACTGCACAGATAAAGCCCGGGCATGTGTCTCTGCCAATGGGCCCTTTATTGAGAAGAGCGGTGCACAGTCCTCTCATTGACACAGACATAGCTTGCATGTACCACACACATGGGCAAGGGCTATTCCTATAGCGTCTACTAATTAATAGCCTTTTGAAATGCAGACAGTTTCACTTATTGTGTCTTGATCTTGTGTTTCCTCACTGATACTCTTCAGGCAAGAGAGTCCCATCCCCAGTGACAGCAATATGTTCATCTATAATATTCCATGACCTACTCGGGTTATGGCTTCATTAAAAAACAATTGATGTCTTTGGCTTAAGCCTGTGAATGTCCTTGTTGTCTGAATTTCAACATGATGAAAAAGAAAAAGGGCTGACCTAGATCTTTCCAAGACTGTAACAAAAACTGACAAGAGTAATTGTTTGCTACTATAGATAATCAATCAAATGAGGTCAGTAAAATTTGCTTTCTCTATCTGTGTCGGAAGAGGTCTTATACTTAAAGTTTTCAATGGCTAACATTAAGGGGGAAATCTGGCTCCTTACTAATTCTATTTAACAAATTTTCTGCATAATCATAGAATACCAGATTATGTCAAAGAATTGTGAAACTCTTTCATGTAAATCCCGCAAATCATATTTTTGTTGTTCTCTCTACAAAGTGTTCTGTGGAGACTTATGAGTAATGTGCATTAGCGTGTGTGGTCTGAAAATACTGACAGCTGTCAAGCTCTGTGACTGTCACTAGATAACTGTAAATTTACAGACAGTTAGAGAAGGTAAAGGTGTTACTTTACACAAAACATTTTTATACTTGTGGGTTTTTGATAACTGATATTCTGAATGGCATATTTCTCCTAAAGCAGTTCTCCTGTGGAATCCTCTGAATGACACAGGAAGGGCTGTATCCCGCCATGGATCAGTTTGAGGATAACTCCGTTGTGTGGTAAATTGATTATTGGGAAACTGGATGTCAACATTTGGTGTCCATGTTAAGTCAAGCCCTGACAAAATATCTAATATCTACCAAAGGATGCTGTGGGAGACAGAATGCAAGGGTCAACTGGTTAAGAAAGGCCCGTGGCATTAAGGTTCTTATAGTTTAATAGGGACTGTGAGCATGTGAAATTGATTCTACTGCATTGGTATATGTGTTAGAAGAAAGATGAGCACAAAGTTCTCTGGGAGTAGAGGGATACTGGAGGAAAAAAAATTGCTTCGGACAAGCTTCATAACTGTGGATTAGAATCTCAGACCCTCTACTCCCCTGTCACCTATGGATGGTGTGATCTTGGGTTCATCAATTTTCTTCCCCAACTTCATGGAAATGTTCATGTGAAGATTAAAAAAGATTAATTCAGACAAATGGCTGGAATTATGTCTGAAAGATTATATTCCTCAAAATGTCAGTTCCTCATATATGAATATGAATAGAGATGGGTAATATTTCACACCTGTAATATGTAGATGGGTTTTAAAAGAATCAAGTTTACTGGGTAAGAGAAAAAAAGGAAAGAACAATATTCTGAGCCAAAAGAAAAAGACGTGAAAACACAAAGCTGTGACATCACTAAATGAGTGACTTAGGGTTTCATTTCCTTTGCTTTAAGGAAAAAATAAAAACAGGAAATTCCTATTTTAAGAAGGAAATGAGAAAACTGATGAAGAAAGTAAGATGGTATAGACAAATTAACTTGCTTGGCAGTATCAGACTAAAAAATAGAAACTACAGAACACTGACAACTCCAAATGCTTAGTGGGTGGGGAACAACAGGAATTCTCATACATTATTGATGGGTGTGGACATGGTACAATCATTCTGAAAGGCAGTTAGGTAGTTTCCAACCAAACTAAACATACTCTTTTTAAAAAACATATATATTTATGTGTGTATATGTATATTGATTTCAGAGAGGAAGTGAGAGGGAGAAAGAGAGAAACATCAATGAAGAGAGAGAATCATTGATTGGCTGCCTCCTGCATGTTCCACACTGGGGAATGAGCCAACAACCCAGGCATGTGCCTTGCATGGGAATCAAACTGTGACCTCCTGGTTCATAGGTCGATGCTCAATCACTGAGCCACACTGGCCAGGCTAAACATACTCTTAACTTATGTTCCAGTAAGTTTGATCCTTAGTATTTACTCCTGAAATAAAAGTTTATGTCCACACAAAAACCCGCACACAGATCTTCATATCAGTTTTCTTCATAATTGCGAAAATCTTGGGGGTAACCAGGATTTCTTTCAGTAGGTGAACGGGTAAGTAAATCATGGTACCTCCGGACAATGGACTGTTATTCAGTGCTAAGAGAAAACCAGCTCTCAAGGCACAAAAGACATGGGTTAACAGTAAATGTGAAAGAAACCAATATTAAAACACTACATATTGTATGACACTCTGGAAAAGGCAAAATTTTAAAGATAGCATAGAGATCAGTAGTTGCCACAGTTTGTTTGGTAGGGGGAGGGGCAGACAGGCAGAACAAGAGGATTTTTAAGGCAGTGAAAACACTCCGTATGATACCAGGATCATGGATATATGTTGTGGGAAACTTGTGCTTGACAGCCATTTTGTAGTAAGCTCCAGCCACGTTAGCACTAACCTCAGGCTAGGTTTCTATTACCCCAAACCCTATCTCTTTCCCGTAAGCCAGGTGTTTTGCCTTAGGTCTAGGAATTTTCGCTAACTTCCTCATTCCTCCTTCTCCCTATAAATACCCCGAATTCCTCATGAATAAATGAGACTTGATCAGAACTTTGTCTTGTCTCCATTCCTTGTGTCTCTTGTCCCTTTCATCCCCACTCCTCCTCTAGGGTCCTCATTGACTTAACCCATGGGTCGGGACAATATGTCACTATACATTTTTTTGAAATGCATAGAATATACAACAACAAGTGACCATAATGTAAACTACGGACTCTGGGTGATTATCATGTGTCCATGTAGGCTCATCAATGTAAAAATGTCCCACTCTGGTGAAGGGCTATCAAAATTGAGGAAGGATATGGTTGTGGGGAAACATGCACTATATGGGAACTCTTTTACCTCCCCCTCAATTTTGCTGTAAATCTAAAAATCTATGCTATTTTCACCTTATCAATACCTAGATTGTGATTTGACAATTCTGATTAATACTGTATTAGGTATAGAATCCCTATAGCTCAAAAATATAGAATCACTATAAAAACCTCAATTAAGTTGGTTGTAGAACTGAATTCTCCAGCTCTACCCACTTAATACTCATCAGCAAGGAGGTATAAATATCCCTGAATGCAAAGTGAGGGTCAGAGGGATGATACTGAGGGGGTCTAAGCCTGAATGGGGACACTCCGAAATCTAAAACATGGGCATCACCAGTTAGCAAGTAGTAGAGTTAAGAATCAAACCTAGATTTCTCTGATTCTATGGTTTTCCACCACATCTGGGTATCTCTTTTGACTTATAATTTGGCCAAAGCCAGTCCCTAACTGGAATGGACTGCCTCGGGACACATCTGACAGTCCCTTGGACGGCTGTGTTGCATAACTTGCAGGAGAAGATCAATAACTCTTGTGATTTTTCATCAGTTTCTTTGGGGGGAAAACTATATTTAAGTAAATCAACCAATAAATGAGATGGAAGCTCACACTGAGTGGCAATACGAGCCAGACAAACTGCAAAGGAAAATCCTCCCCGACATCATTACCGCACATCTTGGATCAGTGGGTCGGAATGTACTTTCCCAACGAGACTCTTTTGGCTCAAATGAAATAGTGTCCCCCTCAAAAAAAATGATAAAACAAATGTTCTCAAAGCCAGTAAAATCAAAACATTAATTCTCAGGCAGCTAATACAAGCACAATCACAATCTAGACACTCAGCTTCTTAAAATATTCATCCTCATCTCAGCAAACACACCGATTTCAAATTCTGCAGTAGTGTCAGTAATGGGCTTAAAATCAAATTATATACAGTGCATTATATA
>PVJN01028287.1:0-27353 GCA_004026805.1 Lasiurus borealis | reverse complement strand
CACACACACACACATACACACACACACAAACACACACACACACACACACACACACACACACACACACACACACACACGTAAATACATAAGATATGAAAATGAACTCCAGGGGAGAGTCACATTGTATTGTCTCAGTGAGGTACTGATGGGGTTTGTTATTGTGACTACATTCCCAAGTTATAAATCCTAGGAAGAGAACAAAATTAAATCAGAGCATCGCCGTAGGAGGTCATCAGGTTAAAAACAAAAAACCTGTTTTTAATCTAATGGGAAAAAAATAGAAGCAATATGCATAGATCACTAGCCCTCTTTTAAATGTGGTCTCTTCAGGAATCCTAGAACCATACTGCCTGGTTCAAACCCTGGTTCTGTTGTATATCTCTGTGTGATGTTGGGTAATTTATTTAACCTCTCTTTGCCTCAATTTCCATCCATAAATAATGTTAAGTACTAGTGTTGATCCATGGAGTTATTTTAAAGGTTAAATAAAATAACATAGGTAAAGCACTTAGTGCCTGGGACATAATAAATACTGTATTAGTAGCTATTATTAAGGTGACCTTGGCTTAAGAGGTTAATTTGCTTCAACAAGGATAATTAAAAGCTACTTGAAGGAAGAATAAAAGAGCTGTATGTGTATGAAATACACTAAGAGTAAGCTTAGCACAGTGCCTAGCACACAGAAAAGAAGAAATAAATTATAACTATCATGGCACAGCCACAAGCTCGGTTGGCTGGACAGCTCTACCAATAAAGCCCCATTCCTTATAGGCACAGCTACTGGACTAGAAGGAGGTCTAATTTTGAGGGAGCAGTAGGAGGCCCCATTATGTCACTGACCAAATAATGTCACTTTGACTGCTAGCAGGATAACAGTGTCCTAACTTGTGAAGGTCAGCATATTGTCTGAACACAGAACACTAAAAAGACAGTACCATAATGCATCTCTCTTGAACATACACATGCAACCCTCCCCTATACACTCCCTACAATGGAATCAAGTTCTTTCACTGTAAAGAATTTGGTGAAAATGCCAGGGGCATTATCAAATTGTGAGTCATGAGATATCTAAAGGTACTTAGAGATGACCTTGTCCAACCCCACTTGTTGAATGAGGGTGGGGATGATATTGCTAACAAAGGGTTGCCCCACGAAGCACCGTGACCTAGTGGCAGAGCCAGACTTAGATGCAGGTTCACTCCTCCTGTGCTATGTCACCTCCTATTTCCACACCCTTCCCCACCCACCTTAGAGTCTTAATTCCAATAGCACACCCAGTTGCATCTCTGGAAGGTACTCTGCCCTGAGATGCCACATCCTGGGACTTCCGTATGCTGGTTGGCTGCTGCCACCTAGGGAATTAAAAAGTGCGTTCTTGGGCTGTTGCCTTGGGACAGCGGCCATGCAGCTCCATCCCATTCAGTGTCTAGCTCCTTAATGAATCATGTTTAATGCTCAGCTCACCAATTAGCTGAAGTATTCATGTCCTAGATATTAGGGTAATACTAATTTGACCCTTGTTAAACCCACACTTTTGCTTATTCATTGAAATACGATAGGAAAATATTCAAAACTCTGGGGTTTAAAAATATGACTCCATGGAGTAATATTGACTAGTTGCTGATATCTAATTCTTTCCAAGGCGCTGGTAACTAGGAACTCATCTACTTCATTCCCAATGTTGCAGGTAGTAGAAAAGCAGACCAGTTGACTCAGGTTCAATGTGTCAAGACCTATTAACTCAAGTCCACTTTAATCATACTTGATCACTTCCCATTTCATTTGTATTTAAGCCTGATGCTAGTAGATGAAAACAAAACAGCCATTCATTTCTTTAATCTTGACTTCTTGAAGGCCTTTACTGAGTCATGAACTAGATTCCTAGATCTTAGTAGCTTCACTAACAGTTACAGAGATGCTGAAAGGGGCTTCTGATAAACAGGAACAGTCCAGGTTGACTTTTATATAATTAAAACCAGACTCCAGGAAGTTCTAATTCAAAACAGAATAAATTAAAATAATTATAGTTGATGTTTTTCCTAAGCAGAGCAGTTAGCCATTGTCCTATTTTAGCATGGAAACATTTTCTCGGCTGCATCATTATACCATGCCTCATAAAGATATGACTGTCCCCTTTTTGCTAACTATTATTTAAATATGTAAAGATTATCCTTCTGAATAGTGTTAGAGCCCTAAATATTTCTCCATAGACTTACTACTCTAAAGATGCACAGGATAGCTTAGTAGTTTAAATACTTGGTCTTAGAGACAGACTTAAGTTCAAATCTCAGCTCTACTACTTGCTAGTTGTGTGACCTTATGAAAATTTCCAGAGAAACCAAGATGGTGGCATAGGTGAACACCTAAACTGCTGCCTCACACAACAATTTCAAAACTACAACTAAAAGAACAGACACCATCCAGAACCACAGGAAAGCTGGCTGAGTGGAAATTCTACAACTAGAAGGAAAGAGAGGGGCTCACAAAGACTCAGAGGAGCTGTAAAAAGCTGAGGTATGGAGACACATGTGTGGAGGGGGCCAGTGGCGAAGGGTCTGGCTGGATTCCTTTAGCGGGAGGGAGATGGAAAATCCTGACTGCACTGAACTCCACTTCTAACTGCACTGAACCCCAGTTCCGGGCAAGACTCATATAGGGGGAGTCTGGATGGTCGTGAAAAGGGAAGAGTGCACAGAAACTTAGGGGAGCCATGAAAGGCAGAGGTCTGGAGGTGCATGCAAAGAGAACTGACTGCTGATTGTGTCCCAGGCTTTCTCTAGCGGGAGAAAAACAGAACCTCCCAACTGCACTGAACCCCAGTTTCAGGTGAGATCCTGGGAACCCAGACTCATACGGGCCCCGGAGCACACAGAAACTCAGGGGAGCTGGAAAGGCAGATGTCTGGAGGTGCCTGCATGTGTACACAGAGAGGGCTGCAGTGATTTCCAAGGGGCACTGAGACCCAGGGGATGCCATGTAGAGCAGGGCTGACAGGAAGCCAAGGCTGTCTGTTCAGCCCTGAGACTCTGCCACAACCAAGCCCAGCACAGAGGCTATTGCAATCTTGCAAGTATTAAGGCTAAGTCCAGCAAAGAAATTCTCTGGGCGTAGACATAGCCAATCCTCACAACCAGTTGGTTTGGAGGTCAATTTCCCCCAGTGATACCAACAACAATCAAGACTTAACTACAATAAGACTGTATACACAGTCCACAAAGGGGTGCACCAAGAGTGTCCACCTCAGGTAACTGGGGAGGCAGAGCTACTGGGCCATATAGGACACGTAGCACACAAAGCTACTCTACCAACTCAGAGAAGTAGCGAAAATGTGGAGACAAAGGAACAGATCACAAATGAAAGAAATAGAGGAAAACAAATGACTGGATTTAGAGTTCAAAACCACGGTTATAAGGTTTTTCAAGAATTTCCTAGAAAAGATGGATAAATTTAGCGAGACCGAAGAGGAGATGAAAAAGGACCAACTAGAAATTAAACATACACTGACTGAAATAAAAAATATTATACAGAGTCCTAACAGCAGACTAGAGAAACGCAAGAATCAAGTCAAAGATTTGAAATACAAAGAAGTAGAAACCACTCAACTGGAAAAGCAAAAAGAAACCAAAAATGTGAAGATAGTGTAAGGAGCTTCTGGGACAACTTCAAATGTACCAACATCGGAATTATGGGGGTGTCAGAAGAAGAGAGAGAGCAAGATACTAAAACCTATTTGAAGAAATAATGACAGAAAACTTCCCCCACCTGGTGAAAGAAACAGACTTACAAGTTCAGGAAGTGCACAGAACCCCAAACAAAAGGAATCCAAAGAGGACCACACCAAGACACATCATAATTAAAATACCAAAAGCAAAAGACAAAGAGAGAATATTAAAAGCAGCAAGAGAAAAACAGTTAATCATACAAGGGAGCACCCATACGATTGTCAGCTGATTTCTCAACAGAAACTATGCAGGCTAGAAGGGAGTGGCAAGAAATATTCAACATGATGAATACCAAGAACCTACAACCAAGATTACTTTACCCATCAAAGCTCTCATTCAGAATTGATGGTCAGATAAAGAGCTTCACAGATAAAAAAAAAACTACAGGAGTTCATCAGCACCAAACCAGTATTATATGAAATGCTGAAAGGTATTCTTTAAGAAGAGGAAGAAGAAGAAAAAGGTAAAGATAAAAAGTATGAACAACAAATACATATCTATCAACAAGTGAATCTAAAAATTAAGGAAATTGAAAATCTGATGAACAGAATAAACTGGTAAACATAATAGTATCTGGGGCATAAAAAGGGAGTGGACTGATAATTCTCAGGGGGAAAGAGTTGAAGGAGGGTTCAAGGAGAAACTGGACAAAAATCATACACCAGTGGATGAGGACAATGTGGGGGAAGTAAGAATGGGGTGGGAGCCATATGGAGGGAAGCTATGGGGGAAAAAAATAGGAACAATTGTAATAATCTGAACAATAAAGATTTATTTTTAAAAAAATGGAGGAAAATTTCTTAACATTCCTAAGCATCAGGTGCCCATTTTGAAACAGTGATAATAACACTAATTTCAGTGTAGAGTTGTTATGAAAATTGAAGATAATAATGTCTTAGCATATAGCACATTCTTTGGCCTGCAGTAAGTGATTTCAATAAATGTTAGCTGTTATCATCATTATCACCACCACCACCTTCATCCACATAGTTATTACCAATATAATAAGATCTTCACTTATAGGGAGAAGCTAAAGAATAAGGAGGACGCTTTCAGGTGGTTCTGATAAAGTGGACAGTGGCATTGTAGGCAGGACTGAAAAATATGCTGGATTTTAACTTGGAATGTGTAAATTCAAATCCCAGACTCTTAGGACCATCAGGCAATATTTGGCTTCTCTGGTCTTACAGTGTCTTCCTCTGTAAAATGCAGATAAGAATACCAAACATGCAGACCGGCATGAAGATTAAGTGAAACAATAACACTGGAAGGGTCAAGCCTAGTACCTGACCCCCAGGGAACGAACACTCCTTGTCTGTTTTAGGGCCTTTGCCCTTGGTCCTATCCCTGCTTTCTACCGATGAGGTCAGAGTGGCCAACCCCGATCCAGGATACTCTGGGAGAACCTGGCTTCCTGATTCTCACATTTTTTATCCCATAATCCCAAATACAAAGAAGCAGGCCCTCAGAGGTCTCTGCTAAAACTCTGAGAGAAGAGGCCAGGTGAGAGTGGCTGAAAAACCTTGGGGAGGGCAGGCCCTGGGAAAACGAGGAATACCAGTCAATTTGTCCATGAGCCACAAACTTGTGTAGGGGGAAGGGAGGGTAGGGCTTGGCTAGGGGCCTAGGGCCTGGTGTTCCCTGTGATCGGTGTCCCCAGCTTGGTGGCTCACATCCTTCTAGCTTTTGGCAGGCTAGGCTGACATATCGCTGTTCAGTGAAATTCAAAAGCTCTGTGAATTATAGGCAGCATTATCTCTCCAGGTCTATTTTGAAAAGATGACATGATTTGGATGCCACATATTTTCCAACCTGAAGCAATATTTTCATAGTGTGTTAATGTAGTTCATGTTCTCGTGTGTGTGTGTGTGTGTGTGTGTGTGTTGTGTGCATACATAGAGTACTTTCCAACATGATCACAACATGCTCACACATGTATGTTAGTTGTCTTAAAGTGGCCAGTTATTTGGTTGGGATATCACACCAACAACTATTCATCAGCTAGTCTATGGTATCTACTAGGTTCGCAAAGGTTAAGGTCAATGCATACAATACTAGTACTTAAAAGGTTAGGTCTTTGACACAGCCTTGCTTCTCCTCGCCCCCCACCCCCACCCCCCCCAAAAAATGAACAAACAAAAAACTTCTAACAGCTTCTAAACCACACTCCCAATACCATACTGAATGCTCCACTCTAAAGCTGTAAAGTGTGCTGGGCTTTGTGTTTCTCCTCTCCTGAGAGGGAAGCACTGTGCGCCCCCTAGTGGTTCAAGAATGGTAATTGCACTCCCAGGCCTTTTGTTCTTCTCGTGTTTACTAACAATTTTACCAAGTGTCAAATTCAAGGACTTGTGGGCTGCAGTGTGGAGGTTATCTCAGACAGTCAAATCCTTGGAAACCCCCAAAATCACACCTTTAGGTTTTGGTTCCATTGCCAAAGTTCATTCTCAGTTCTTGTTTTGGATTTCCCAGGAATTCGTCTGATTAATACCTTTCAAGGCCTTAATGTACAATTTTTCCACACCAAATATAGAGCCACACCAGAATATTTGTGGCATTTGCTTGCTTAAGCTACAACCAGAGGAATTACCACTTCAGGTAGCTCTGTTTTCAGGGGTCCCCACACTCCCTGTCTATCTTGCTGCTCTAATGGCTATGGAGTCAATCCATAGACAAGAAGCACCTTAGGGCAGGAGCTGAAATTTCTTCATAAATTATTGTTCCCAGTATGTAGCACAGGGCCCAATACGTATTATGGACTGAATTGTGTCCCTACCCAAATCCATATGTTGAAGCCCTAATCCAAAAGTTACTAAAGTTAAATGAAATCATAAGTGTGGGACCATAATCCCATAAAACTAGTTTCTTTCAGGAAGAGACACAGCTCTCTTCCTCTCTCTCTCTCTCTCTCTCTCTCTCTCTCTCTCTCTCTCTCTCTTTCTCTCTCTCTTTCTCTTTCTCTCTCTCTCTTCCTTCTCTCTCTCTCCTCATGGGCATGGAGAAGAAACTATGTGAGGACACAGAGGAAGGTGGCCTTCCACAAGCCAGAGAGAGAGGCCTCACTAGAAACCAACCCTACTTACACCTTCATTTTGGACTTTCATTCTCCAGGACTATGAGGAAATAAATTTCTGTTCTTCAAGCCACTCTGTCTGTGTTATTTTGTTATGGCAGCCTGAGTCAACTAGTACAGAAAGGGAACATTGTTTAATGAAATTTCTAGTTCTAGATTCCAAAGAAGGAAGGGGACAAGAACTAGCAGGGACTGAGAGCTGATGACCAGGACAGCACAGTGCCAGCTGCTTCTCAAAGACATTCAGCAAATGCCTTCTTATCTAGTAAGCACTCCCAGGGAGACACGTGTGCACCCTGGCAGGTGCTCAAGGGTGACACATCACTCCCAGGCTCTATTTCCCACTACAATTGCCCCAGCTGGCTGCCAGTGAAGTCGTGGGTATGAGAGCTTGAAATCAACCTTTCAGGAAATGAGATGAAATTCAGCAGCACACAGCTCTCCTGTCCCCCCAGGGGTTGCTCCTAAACGTCTCCATGAACATCTGCAAGCACCCAGGAGTGACCACGGTGTCTCTCACCCTGTGTTGGAGTTTCTGGCCTTTGTTTCATTTTCATCAACAAAATTTAGTGAGCAAACCCAGCTTTCTGTGAGGCGTGAGCCAAAACCAGTGTCAGGTTTTCAGCGTGAACCTTGTCTTTCCCTTCAATAACAGAATCAGACCACCTGCAAAAACATATCCACAGTTACCAATGGCTTTTGTAAAAAATAAATATTCACCACACATTGGTAACAAAAGACAGGCTGTGGGCCAATGAGAATCTTTTCAGCTTTGCTCCTGGCAGCGAGGCACGTGGGTAAGAGTGGAAGAGAGCTGGGCTCTTCTGGAGCATCCAGCCTTGAATCCTGAGTGTGTTTCTCCACTGTGTTTCTGGCTGTGTGGCCTTGAGCAAGTTACTGAACCTCTTCCTGTCTCAGTTTTCTCATCTCAAGTTGATGATGATAACATCACGGTAAGGATTAACAGGCATAAATAGATGCAAAAGCACTTTCAATAGTAAGTACCAAACAAAAAGTGTTCAATAAGTCAGTAGCTGCCTTTCCATCAGAAAAAAAGAGGGAAAGTGGATATTCAAAAAAGTATAGCCTTCACTGTAAAACAATTCTTACAGGATTTTTCTCTACAGCTTTTTTGTTTGTGTATTGTAAAAAAAAATATGGAAAGTACATGTGGCAAGATAGCATTTTAAGATGCTAATCAGCATTTTTTCCCCATGTTTTCTTAAAGAACTCCTCCCTCGCCCCATTCAGTGGGAGGCTGTCCCTGAGCCAGGTGCGGGGTGAGAGGGGGCAAAGGAGAAGAAATGCCTCTGGCAAGTCAAGTCAGAGTTTTGAGTTGTAAATCCTAGACCAGGAAGTCCATGCATAAACATTAGATGTGGGAGAACGCAAGGTGATATAAGAGGCAAGTATGCCTGCCCCAGAGGAGCAAGAGTAATTCCTGGGCTGGAAACTCAGAGAACAGCACTGAGAAGGGGCCCTGTGTCCTGCCCACTCCCACCCCAGCCCCCAGCCATTCCTAGGGAGCAGAGCTGACAGAACTCCCAGGAGGCTTTGGGGCATCTGAGTGGAGCTCAGGATGGCAGCAAGTGTTATACATCAATTCTGAATGCAAAGGAGGAATAGCTGCAGGAATATCCAGGCAGCTAGCGCTGATGTGACCTCATGGAGGTCCCTGTGTCCCATGAGGCTCGTGGAGCAACCAGGTATTTCCCAGAAGGGCTTAGAAGTCCTCAGAGAGAACCCGGTCTGGAGAAGCTCTGGACCAGTAAGGAGGGGAGACTCCAGGATCAATCTGGCCAAAACTCCCTTGGAGGCCAGATAGGAAACAGGCATCGTAGCAAAGACAGTATCAGTGATGAAGGCTGTGGGAACTCCTTGCCCCACTCTTTTATCTATCTATCTATCTATCTATCTATCTATCTATCTATCTATCTATCTATCTACTTACTATTTTTTAAAGTATTACACATAGTAGTACATATGCCTCCTTTTGTTTTCCCCCTATGGACCTCCCCACCAGCCTTCCCTACTCCCCAGTACATGCCCACACCTGCACCCTTCCCACACCTCAAGTGTTCTGTATCCATTGGTTAGTTTATATACATGCATATAAGTCCTTTGGTTGATCTCTTACAGCCCCCGCTATCCAACCTGCCCTGCATCCTCCCTCTAGTTTGACAGTCTGTTCAATGCTCTTTTGCCTCTGTATCTATTTCCCTCCTCCCCCCCAAATCTTTTATTTAAAACATCTTGCCACTGCAGACTAGAAATAAATTTATAAATAAGAACAAAAAAATATTTGAGTCCCAATTTCAATGTCCAACAGTTCTGAGTCCCAGTTTCAATGTCAAACAGTGTGCACAAGTCAGCAATGGTATCTGGATGATGCACAAATGGTGGTAATGCTGGTCTGACCCTCTCTGGTTTGGCCCTAGGCATCCTGTAGCGACGCACAGCTGCCGACTGCTCGCATGGCAATGCATCATCAACATCTTCCATCTCTGGACTGTTTCTCCTCTTGTCTTCGTGGTTGGAACACACCTGTCAGTTCCTCTCTGTTGCAGGATTCCACTTGGTCTTAGAGTGGTTTTCTGAAAATATCTAAACATATATTCTCGATCAAAAGTTAATAAAGAAGTCTTTTCTGTAAAATTGACTTGTGATTCTTTTTTATTTTTGCCAAAACGATTTTTCTTTGGCTTATTTTGACACCATGTGTGTTTTTCATGGGTGTCTTGTGCTTTGGAGGTGGAGGTCCCAAGGACCGTGGGTCTGCAGCCAGGGCAGCAGGGTTTTGGCTGGAGTGGCTGCTGGGTCGCAGGGCAGTTCCAGGGCCTGTCTGAGTGGTGGTGCTGATGACTTCCTAAAGAAAGGCCGCTTTCCCCTTCAAGATGGCCTGGGCTCCATGCCTGAGTCCTGCAGCCTAAGGAGTGCCCGCAGCCGTGGTAGTCTCTCCTTGTCCAAGAGAACCTGGACTGCCAACCCCTGTTGCTCCTGCGAGATTTAACTGTCCCTTACTCACTCTCACTCACACACACACCACACACATCCACACACTCTCCTCTCATCCCCTCACTCACTTCCTCTCCCTCACCTCCATCCTGCCAGCTGCCATCTTTTTCCTCTCCCTTGTCCCACTCTTAATCCAATGTCACCGTGAGAGCTTCCCAGAATTTACATAAACGTTACATAAAGAAGGAGGATTCTAAATTAGCTCTGTCCGGGACCACCATAGGTAAGGCTGCAGGTAGTTCTTTGCACTCAGCCCAGGAAGCAGGTAGAGACTAAAGTCAAATATTGTTCTCACTAGGTGGATGTAATTGTTCTCACTAGGTGGATGTAAACGGAAGGCCAGAAGGCTGGCCAACCTTAATTGCTCTGAAAGGTCAGAGCTGATTACTCATTGTTCAGTTGAAACTATCTGTTTGTATCATGTTAATTTCTGTTATTTCCTGCCTAAAGGCTAGGGGTGTGTCCCAAAGCCTTAATAGAAGGGAGAAAAATGCCAGAGCAAATGGCAGTCCTTCCCACTAGAGGAAGGCTCCCGCCTGGCCCCCCAATATCGCCAAATTAATATTTCCTCGTCTCTCATTTCGTTTGCGTGAGGCCTCCTTCAGAACCCGAACCCTGACCCGGGAACCCTGAACCACACAGGACGTGGAAAGAGGTTCCACCACGTGTGCTGGTCCATTAGCCTGGAGGGGTACTTTTTCTAGATTGCACAATGATGCCCTGGGCTACTGGCAGATTGACGGAGCAGACCATATCCGTCTGACATGACTGAAGAGTTTTCACTACAGAGTAGGTCTCACCATAATAATTAATTTATAGAATATAAAAATAAACTTACATTTCTTACACCTCTGAAACTATGGCCTGGTGTTGGTGACCACTATATAGAGAAACACATACAGAAACCCACACCCTGCCAAAAAATGCACCTCCATTAGTATCATGGTTAATATTTTGAAATATTTTATTCCCAGACTTTTCTCTATGTAATTTTCCATAATTAATATGCTCTTTGGTATCATGCATGTTCTACCTAAAATTGTATTGCAAGGGAAATCACACAGACAGTGATCTCAACCTTGTCTGCATTTCTGAAACTTAAGGTACTCACACAGGTGCCATGCCCCAAGGCCAAAAGGCAGACCAACATATCCATAACTTACTATGCTGCAGGGGTCAGACTTACTAACTAAAGCACAGCTGTATTTAGAGTAGAGAATCTGCCTGAGGACTGAATCTTTAAGAATTCCTTACTTAGATCAGTCCTCAAATATGAATGTGGTGTGGAGTCACCTGGAGAGGCTGTGACTCCACAGGGCTGGTGTGGGGCCTGAGAGTCTGAAGTTCTCACAAGCTTGCAGGTGGCCTCCTGGTAAATGGAGCAAATGGTTCAGATGAAGAAGAACCAGAAAAAAATGATTTCTATTTAAGCATTTTTCCAAAATTATTAAGAACTTGTTTCACTATTATTTTAAGACTAGAGGGCCAATGCACAAATTCGTGCATGTGTAGGGATTGGGCCGAAACTGGCAGTCCATTGCCACCTGCCACTCCTGCCTGCTGCTCCTGCTCATCCCAGCCCCACTGCGCCTGCCATGAGCTCACACCCAGTCAGTCCTGATCAGGAAAGGCTCGTGCTGCTGCAGGGGCACTTGCCAGCCATGAGCCCTGCATCTGGTGCCCATCCAAGGGGACGTGGGGGAGGCAGGATCAGTATCCATCCCTCTGACATTTGCGCTGGTTGTGAGGAGCCACCTGGCAGCTACTCTTATATCGTTTCTTCCTTGCAGAGCGTCCAGGGAGGGGAAGTGGCCATGGTGCCTGAGGCCCATTTCTAGGAGGCCTGCACCAGTCTGTCAGTGCCTGGCCCATTCTCCAGAGAGTGGACCTATAGGACTATTGAGGGAGTGAGTGGCTGACACCGGGCTGGTGGACCACTGGGACAGGCAGTCAGCTGAGCAGCACTTCCCATTGTGGGAGCACACTGATCACCAGGGGGCAGCTCCTGCATTAAGCGTCTGCCTCCTGGTGGTCGGTGCACATCATAGCGACTGGTCAATTGATCGTTTAGTTATTTTGGTAGTTCAGTTCACTTAGGCTTTTATATAGAGAGATGTATCTATTTCTTAGAATGAATAGGCCACAATTTGAACCATTCCCCTATTATTTGCCATTTAAATTGTTTTCAATTTTGTTATACCCAATGCAGTGTTAAAATTCGTTGGGTCTACTTCTTTATCTCAAACTTTTAAATGAGCAACTTATAGAGGAAAATGGCGAGTGTGAGGAAGCAGGCCCTGAGTCACACAAGCATTCCAGTGTGGCCAGTGTTTCTACGTGTTGAGCAATGTTTTCTTTGCCTAAGTTTTCTCTTTTTTAAAATAGCCTTTTTCTTTTCTCACATCCTTAGAATAAAAGTTCATAAAGTGATTTGCAACTCAGTGCTTCCTTCTGTGGAGTCACTGTGTTATGAAATACTGTCACAGCTCAGGAACAATGGCCGGGTATGCCAATTGCAATCCCTGGGGTCCCCCTACCCCAAAGCCTACCAGGTACAGAATTGCCGGTGCCACAATAATGAATAAACCGTGGGATTTGGCCCACCCTTAGCTGTTTGGATTTCAGTGCCAGGAGTAGGAGGTCTGAAAAACATGAAAAGAAACAGCTGAATTCCAAGACACTCCTTCAGATAAAATTTCCTTTAAAACATTTGTACCGTTCTTCATCAATATTTATAAAGTGATGACTAGATACAGCTACATTCCTCTTGGGCTTTGTCTAAAACACACCCATGATGCCTGATCAAAACACAGTTGTTTGTTGTTTATAGGGAAGCTTCTTGAAAGAATGAAGTCAGCCCCACATAGCAAAAATAAATAAATAATAAAAATTAGTTCTATGAACACAAAAAGACGAATGCTTTTTTAAAGGGCATCATGATGGGATAGAAAAACCATGGAATTTGGGGTCCTGGCATTGATTCCCAAATTCTTTTAACAGAGGCTCTCCCCAAGTTAATTATCAAATTTGATTTCTAGTTTCTTCTTCATGGGGCACTCTGGAAGTGGCCAAAAACGCAGAGAAATATACAACCTTTCTAGAAGGAGTTAGTTGATGTATTTGGCCTTTCAAGCCAGCTGAATGGTAGAAATACCTACCAACATATTCAAGACTGAGGCCCCTCAGGGTTTCATCTTGTGTTCTTGGTCTGATCTTTGAGAAACACCAGAAATAAGTCCCGTGGTAGGTGCCATGCGGTGCGTGGAATTTCCAAACAACTCGTGTTTTAGGCTCCGATTCCCATCCCTGGCTTATGTTAGAATACCTTGACAAGAATTGTTTAAATGTCAATGTCCAGGCTCCGCCCTTGACCAACTAAAGCTCCAAAATGATACTGTCATACAGGGAGCTCAGAGCCACCGAGTTACAGTCTTTAAACACCCATTGAAAATCCAGGGCAGATAAACCTGTAAGTCACATTTCTTCCAATAATCCCAGATTTGAGTAATTTATCTCATTAATTAGTCAGTCCATTGACAGTGCAGCATAGGAAGGGACATATTCAGGGAGAGCACCATAGAAGGATGCACCTATACACAGAGTCAGGGGAGGAGGGAAGAGGAGGGATGAATTCGTTTATTCTTAATATCATCGATGACCTTTTACTGAGTCACTAGTTTGTTTACTGGTGCCAAGTACCTTAGGTCAAGCATTTCACCTCTGAATTCTTTCAGTACTGGTGTGGAGGCTGGAGACAGGGGTAGGGGCAGAAGATATGGAGTAGAAGGTGGTGCAGCTTTTCCAGAAAATAATTTGGCATTATGTGCCAAGAGCCCTCCAAATCTTCACATTCTTTGGCCAAAGAATTACACTTGAAAATGACAATCCCAAAAGCAAATGGTGCTTTTGTTCCCAAAGATGTTCATTAAAAAGTGGTTTATATTAGTACGAAACTGGGAATAACCTAAACAACCCAACAAATGAATGGTGATTACCTAAACATTGCCACATTGTACACTGGAATAGAATGCAACCACTAAACATGTTTTCCTTTCTGAATAAGTGTAAGGCATGGTATATTTTCTACTATAAAATTTCAATTAAAACACAGTAAGATTTAAAATGGTAGCTACAGTCTGATGCGAACGTTCCAAGAATGGCAATTGAGTAGAACTTGCTAGATGATGAAGCTGGTTACTGTTGGTGGGACTCCACTTGTACCCATAGCCCCTTCAGAGAGCGAGCTTCAGGTGGTTAAAAAGTCCGCAGCTAAAAGGAACACCTGTTCACAGCAAGCAGCTCAGTGAGCATGGTGGCTGCCCTGGAGCCATCCTGTCCTGGTCCAGGCTCTCAGACTTGCCAGGGTGTCCCCTCTGCAAGGAAAGCCAGGCAGGGAGGCAGATGTAAATTGTCAAGGAATGGAAACAAATGACAACTGAGTTGTAATACAACCAAAATATTTGTTTCACGGGTTTTTCTGCACTACTAGAATCAGGTTCTCTGTGGGTGTGAAAAAAAAAAGAGGAACTGAGAGAGAAGGGAAGGCTTCAGAGGAGAAAACAAAGGAAGTGGAGAGTGGGGAGGAGGAGCTGGAGTTTGCAGAAGGAAATTAGAATCTCTCCCAACTATTGCAGAGTCTAGCTTCTCCTCCCACAGCCATGTTTGCTTTGAGGATGTTGCCATTTCCTGACATTTTGCAGCTGTTCTGGGGACAGCCTGAGCAAAACTGACCCCACCACATTTTTCAGAGCCACAAGCTTCTGAGAGCTTCCTTCTCCCTCCCCAATCCGCAAAGCCAGCTGCCTGCATCCCTCTGGGCTGCCCACACCCTTCCTGCCTCCCAGCTCAGGACGAGACTCCCGTCCCCAGATAGGACAGTCCCAGGCTGTGCCAATAGGAGACTTGCTTTTTAATTTTCACTTTTTCAAAAGGAGGGTGGTTAGGGGAGAGGAAGGCCCACCCTCTATCGCAGTAGTTGTGCTTTTATCGTACATGGATTGAGGACACATACAACAGCTAAAGCTACCATAAATTCCAAACTGGTTTTTAATGACGTTGCGTTTTTAAGAACCATACCAGCATTGACTTTTTTTTTTTTTTTTTTGAAAAATGGAATGTGTGATGTGTGGGGCATTTAGTTCATGCAGTCTGCAGACAATGCTGGCCATTGAAAGGGCTTTGAAGACAGGGAAAGACGCTCTACCTGCTTAGTACCTCTGCCTCTATCTGTTCTGTTCACGTAAGGCCTGAGGAGGAGATGAACACTGTGCTCCCATCCTGTGCCTCGAAGGGAGCTGATGGGGAATTCTCCCAGGTAACTGCCCCTTCACAAAAGGGAGAAGGACTCTATCGTGGATTGAGCCCGTGGCGAGTTCCAAGCACTGTGTGGAGTACACAGTTACTCTTATTATCTCATTTCACAGATGGGAAAACTGAGGATGGAACAGTTAAGCTAGCCCGCTGTGGAACTGAGATGTCATGGCTCCTGTTGAGCCTACAACCTACTTGAAATGTCCAATGTATCACCTTCCTGGGTAGAATGGCCTGTCCGTGGAAGGGGAATGCGGGCACCTTAGCAGAACTATTTTGCAAATCACACCACAGATGTGATCATCTGCCTTCTGGTCCGGTCACTGACGCATCCTGGACTGTTGATCCAGGCTATTTTTACGATGTATATGATACGTCATAATAATAACATAGATGAGACTTGTATAATAAAGACTGTAATTATGATATACCATAAAAATAGCACTTTGCAGTTCTGCAGTTGGGTTCAATGAGGGCAGCAAAACTAGAATTATAAAAAGCTGAGCCTCAAAAAAAAAAAAAAGGAAAGAAAAAGAAAATACAGCAATTTGATCTTGTGTAGGGTTGCTATGCATTTGAATGCGAAATTGCTCTCCAAGTATGTATTACAGGGCCAGGCAGATGATTTTTTTTTTAGTCTAAAAACAAACTGGTTAAATTAAAGGAGGCTTGGAGAACACCGACATTCTTTAAAGATTGCTTGTGATCCAGATGTTGAATTCCTTGTCCAAGTCTCCCTGGCCAGGTGAATCCCCCTGAGAAGATATCACAACGCCGCTTTTCCAGGAGGCTGTGCTCTTTCCTCATCACATCCTGCTTGCTATGCAGTGGGAGGCCTCTCCGTGACTTGTGTCTTAGCACAATGGCCCTCTTGTTCCGAGGCGGATCATATGTGCATTTCAATTCGTTATAAGAGTTTATGGAAACGGCACACAGGATTCCACGCTCCTCTCCAATGCAAAGAGGCAGCACTCTCTCCAGCCTTTGGGATTCTCTTTGCTTTTAATGGCCAAACGGAGTAACTCTAACTTGAGGAAATCCAGTGCTCTCCATGATTTCCTGGGGGAACTCCCATCATCCTGGGGTTCACCTGTCACCTCCCCCTCCACACCCTCACACCTGGTCTCATTTTCATCTTCTCTGGTTTCCTCATCACTGGTCTTATCACTGCTGTCCTTTTCATGATCACATTGCCCCACTACCCTTTTCCCTATTCTTCAAGGCAATGCTGCTTCATGTACTAGACTTGACTAAATATTTGGGGGTAACAAAAAAGGGTCAAAATTAAATCAGCTGCATCAGTGTTCTTGAATCTCCTGGGGCATCCTATATTGCTTTCCCAGCTTGTGTTCTTGCCATCTGTTAATAACAAGAATGGAGCATAAGGTGTGGAAGAGTCAGAATAAAGACATTATTCTGTGTCCTAAATAATTCCTAGGACCCACAGAGCCCAGATTCACGTGATATCAAATTCAGAGAAACAGCTCAGGAGCAAAAAAGATGTTTCAAACTCTAATGCATCTGTTGAAAGAATGAAAGACATTTGCTCTTCCCCTCCCCTCCTCTTCCTCTCCTATAGTCATTCCAGAGCCCCTCATTCTCTAAAACCCTTACTCCCAATTCTCTTCTATGACTCTTCCCAATGCCCAGCCAAAGAGAATTTTTACTCTGTCTCCTTTCCTTCTAACACTTTATTATGTACAGTGGTACCTCGAGATACGAGTTTAATTCTTTCCGGAACCTTGAGGCGTGGGAAACTATGAGACGCTCCAGTCGCGGTAAACTGGTGGGTCTTGTGCAGCCAGCCGATCTGCGTGATTACCCGTATCTCAAATGTTGCTCGTATTTCAAAGCAAAAATCGCTCGCTCGACGGCTAGTATCTCAAAAATCTCGAATGTTAGGGCACTCGTATCTCGAGGTATCACTGTACATTAATTTATCTTCCCAGGCTTATTTTAGTTTCTCTGTTTAGTTGGTTCCAGGAGCTAGGAGCTGACCATCAAGCAAAAATCTTCTTTCACCAAGAAGATGGGAAAAGGTGGCAGGGGATGAGTGGGGTGGGGACATGCATGAATGTAGAAGGGAGGAGAAATCCGAAAATATATACACAGATCACACCCCTGCCCCTAGAATGCATTGATAGTTTCCTTTGCTATAGTTCCATAGACAAGCCCACCTTAGGGAGTTAGGAACATGGCAATGACCTATTAAAATAGCAACATCTAGCCGAGACCGGTTTGGCTCAGTGGATAGAGCGTCGGCCTGCGGACTGAAAGGTCCCAAGTTCGATTCCAGTCGGGGGCATGTACCTTGCTTGCGGGCCCATCTCCAGTGTGGGGTGTGCAGGAGGCTCCTGATTGATGTCTCTCTCTCTCTCTCATCGATGTTTCTGACTTTCTATCCCTCTCCCTTTCTCTCTGTGAAAAATCAATAAAATATATTTTTTAAAAAAAATAGCAACATCTATCTTGCAGTGGGAGAGCCCATGGAGCAGTAGTCCTCAAAATATGGCCCCAGGTAATGCAGCAGCAGCAGCATTGCCCGAGAACTTTCTAGAAATTCAATCCCTTAAAACCTACAGAATCAGATACTCTGGGATGGAGCCCAGACCTCGGTGCTTCAACAAACTCTACTGGTGATTCTGACGCATCTGAAGTTTGAGATACAAACTCTTTTTCCTAGCCTGACTTCTCCAGGCTAAGGGACCCATTGAACTTGCTTCTGACTCCAGCTCTGCCTCTTCCTAGCTCTATGACCTCCACCAAATCATTCAACTTCCCCAAGCTGGGAGGAGACCAACCACGTGGAACTTTCTTCTCTACAGTCCCAGGGATCCTTCTCATGGCAAAGTCTGGCCCCAAATGAATTATCCTTTTGCTTCCCACCCACAGGGCCTCAATGTGCCTTCTTTCTCCCTCTTCTTTGGAGAACTGCCAATCATCTGCTCTGTCCCTCAGCGTGCATCTCCCTCCAAGTTTGAAGACCACTTACTAATGATAACAATAATTCCCTTTGTGGTAGTGACATAGAATTGGTATCCCAGAATCCACATGGTCAGCTTGTTCTTGGCCAACAATGGGTTCAAGTTTGCTTTCCCCAATGCAGGGATGCTCCTTGAATATCAGCACCCTTGGAACTTGGTTAAATAAAGCCTTTGACCAAACACAGGTGCTCTGTTAGGTAAATGGCTCAACTGAAACTAGAACAGGACCCCTGCAAGGGGTTAAAACAAGGAGTTGAAATACTTTTTCAATCTGACAAACATTTCTCTCTACTCATTACTGCCTCACCTCTCTTTTCTCCCCCAAGCTCCTAATTATTATTATGGGTTAGAGTCTTTTGAAGCAATTTCTTTCATTTTAAGTCATTTAAAACTTGCTCTAGGAGTTCTGTCACTGGGGACCAACCAGGAAAATGTCAATGAAATGGAGGCTTGCTTCCCATTTCTGATTCTCTGGGCTCCATGCTTTAGAGGGAGAAGGTGGCGATTAACCCTGGTCAAATAGGGACCCATCCTCGGATGCACAATGAGGTAGCAGCCACCAAGGGAGGACCAGGGTGCAGTCCAGAGTGCCGAGAGATACCCCCGGTACATGTGCTAGAAGGAAGACAGGCAGGAAATTGAAAGTCATCCCCGCGCCCTGGAAATGTGCTCACACACTCCAGAAGAAATTCTTTGGTTACCTACACAAATGCTTCTCAAATATTAATGTGCATATGAATCATCTGAGGCTCTTATTAAAATGAATGTTTTAACTCAGCAGTTCTGGGGTGGGCTTGATATTCTGCATTCCTAACAAGCTCTCTCGGGGGTGCACAGAGCACATTGTGAGGAGCATGAACCTAACTCCTCCATTTGTGAAGTCCTCGGGGAAGAGAAGAAACTGTAAAAACACAAGAGATTCATTAGCTGGCAGTAATCTACTGAATATTACCATCAACCCCAACAGTGTAAGTTCAGTTAAAATGTTATCTGATTTGGAGTCTGTTTTTACTTTTATTTTTTTTGAGAAAAGAAAATGTTTTTTAAATATATTTTCATTGATTTCAGAAAGAAAGGAAGAGGAAGAGATAGAAACATTCATGAGAAAGAATCATTGATTGACTGCCTTCTGCTGGCCCCTACTGAGGAATCAAGCTTGCAACCTGGGCATGTGCCCCTGACCAGAATCGAACCCTTCAGTCCGCAGGCAAGTGCTATGTCCACTAAGCCAAACCAGCCAGGGCAAGAAAAGACTTTAAGTAGTATGTATGTGCTGTTGTTTTGTGTGTGTTGGTGTGTATTATAGTTCCATTTTCTTAGCTAAGTTTTTGCTTAAAATTAAAATCAGGGAGCATGCCAAAACCAGTTTGGCTCAGTGGACAGAGCATCGGCCTTCGGACTAAAGGGTCTCAGGTTTGATTCCGGTCAAGAGCATGTTGTGGGCACATCCCCAGTGGGGGGGCATGTAGGAGGCGGCTGACCGATGTTTCTCTCATCGATGTTTCTAACTATCCTTCTCCCTTCTTCTCTGTAAAAAAATCAATAAAATATATTTTAAAAAATCAGGGAGTAAGATAAAGGGGGCCCAGTGTTACTCCTGGCCAGGGCAATGGCCCAGTGAGTGGAGTGCCAGAGTTTAGAGCCAGAGGGTTGAGTTTCCAAGCCTCTGCCGGGCTATTTTTCAAAACACCACCTTGGCCAGAGCTTCTCAGACTTGCTTGAGATGTTGAAATCACGGTGCTCCCTTCAAAGTACAATGGGCAAAATATGCCTATGGTATACCATTTTACTGGCAGAAAATATGGCTCTAAGAAATGAATGCAATATAAAATAACAACCTGCCTTAAGTCCTTTTGGAAATAAGCTAAGTTTTATTAGTAATAAAATGAGGGCAATAACCTTACTTCACAGGGAGAGAGCTCTGATCCTTCGGTTGGAATCAAAGACATGGCAGCCATGACTTCCACTGCCACTGGCTACCATTTATTTAGCATTTACTCTGCACCAGATACTACGCTAAGCACCCTACAAACCTTTCAAACTTGACAACAGCTCAGCGGGATAAGTATTGTTATTGTTTCTGTTACGGATGAAGGAACTGAAAATTAGAGGTTAAACCAATGGTTCACTGAGAGAGTTTGTTGGTAGAGTTCACTCCTTACTCATCATTCAAGGGCCACTGACCACCACAGGCTCCCAGCTCCTTCTCCCATGCTAGGAATTTGCTTTCCTCATCAAGAAATTAACATGTGGCTTTTGACCAAGCAAGCCTCCATGGCAGTATGAGTCTTTTCTGAGTCACCATCCCTTTGTTTACCCAACGAAAGCCATAGACCTGCTTCCCAGCAAAATACACATTAAGCAAACATACCACCTTGCATTCACCTTTGGGGGTTTAGGGGTTCTAAGCAAAGAACTCCTATCCTACAGAGTTTAGGAAGACAAAGAGGCCTTCTTACAGCTTTAGCCTGAACAGGGCCCACTATTCCAAGCACTGTTCTGAAATGTTTTCCTTAGCCATTTCCCTGACCATTTTATTTTTCAAATATTTATATTGATAAAAGATTAAACAAACCCCAAATGTCAAAAATATTCCCTGGCACCAGGGTGCCTATAGAGTTTCCAACATTTTTTTTTAGACATCAGTCATCAAAAAGACTCTTCCTTTTAAATTATTAGTAGATAATATCAGTTCAGATTAGTGGCCATCCAAAGAACCCTTGTTTCTCTTTCTCTTGGTATCTGAATGAAACAGGATACTTAAAGCAAAACAACATTATTACTCCCTCCTGGTTTTTTGACATAGAAGAGACTTGAGCTGTTGATAAAAAAATACAGAGATGAGAAATACAAAGTTTGGAGGTTTCTATAACCTCTAAATATAAATATAAGGAGATATCTGTATGTATATGGATATATATGGGGAGGCGGGGAAAGAGGGAAGGAGGGAAGACAAATATTCATACTTAGAATAATTTAAAATTAACCTGTGTTCCTTGAAGATCCGTAGTTTTATTTTTCTTTAAAAATATATCTTTATTGATTTTAGAGAGAGGAAGAAGTGGGTGGGGGGAGATGGATTTGTTGTTCCACTTGTTCCACTTATTCATGCATTCACTGGTTGATTCTTGCATGTGCCCTGACAGGGGATCAAACCTGCAACTTGCCATATTGAGATGACACTCTAACCACCTGAGCTATCGGGTCAGGGCAAGACCCATAGTTCTCAAAGTGTGTGCTCCTGGGCCAGTAGAATCACTGGACCATGTTGAAGACGTAAATTCTCAGCCCCCACCTCAGGCCGCCCGAGTCAGAAGCTTTAGAGCTTAGCGCAGTAGTCTGTGCTCAGCAAGCCCATGGCGACTGCGATGCAGTCTAACGCTTGAGAAACACTGTTCAGGACAGATCGCAGACAGGAACAACTTCCTTGCTGGTCCTAAACCAGACCACTGGCCCTGGTGAACGGGGAGCCTGAAGAAGAGCAGAGAAGTGAGAAAGCGAAGGTTGTCTAAGCTGCAACTACAAGTCAGCCACCGTATGTTTACGACCTCACTTGCACCTTCCATAAGCTCTAAGAATGCTTCCTCCTGTCTCCATTTTAAAGGGATGTGTGTGTGTGTTTAAAGAGGGGGATTACAAGAGTAACATAGCTATTCGACCTACTAAGTAGTGGGCGCACAATAGGAAATGGGAAAAGTACAAAAAGTTATAAAGAAGAATATAGGAATTAATCACAACCCCACCCAAAAAAACCACTCCAGCCCCAGTCGGTTTGCTTAATGGATAGAGCATCAGCCCTCATACTGAAGGGTCTCAGGTTCAGTTCTGGTTAAGGGCACTTATCAGGCATGCAAGAAGTTTCTCTGTCTCTCCTCCTCTTTTCTACTCTCTCTAAAAACAATGAGAAAAATATCCTCGGGGGAGTAGTGACAAACAACCACTACTAACATTTAATATATGATAGTATTTCCCCCTTGTCTAAACCTCCTCTGGATTTAAGGTCTACTTTGCACTCTCTAACAAGAGTTTAGGTTTTAGAGAATGTTCCTTTCTCTGGGATCTGAAGACCCAGGAGCTGATGCCTGAGCCCCGGATTTTATCCTGATCTCCCTCCAAAGGCCAATGCCTGGATCCTTTGGTTCTTCCTCCATCCCTGTCTGTGATACTACACAGAGGTGAGAGCTTAGAGAATTAAACAAGTGAGCTAAAGCAAATATCAAAAGCTGCCGTAAAATGAAATGGGAGCTAAGAGCCTACTCCGAGCTGAAATGGACTTTGAGCCAGATGTCAACATCACTGTGGATGCTCAGTTCCCTAGGAGAAGGAGGGAGGCTTGTTCCCAGACATGTGCACCTTGGGGAGGTGGGGGGTGGAGGGGGAGCTGAAGAGACTGCTATTTCCGGCACGGCACACACTGCCAGTATCTGTCTCGGGCAGGACATCCTGGTCTCTGCACCAGGAGCCAGGGACCGTGTACCAGTCGGGACGGAACTCATCAACGTTCTGGATGGTGTTTGTGATGTTTGGATGGTTCCCTATTTAACCCCCGGCGGAGGCTGGTGTGTGTCTGTTTCATGCCAGGCTCAGAGAAAATAGTAAAGATAAAAGACAGGAGGCTTCAGCCTATGATGTTGTTTTCATAGAGCATTTGTTTTCCTTGATGTTAAGACCATTTGTCCAAGTGAATCATTTTAAGTTGTATTTTGTTAAACTACTTCAAAAACAACAACAACAACAACAACAACAAAAAACGGTGTTAGACTACATAGCTATTAGAATCCAAACATAATGAACTTCCTCTTTTGAAAAAAAAGGAAAATAAAAAAGAAAGGAATGCTTAGCCTTTGCCCCCAACCTTGCCACTGATTCTATGAAACCTGGAATTGCTGCCCCCTTGACCACCCTTCCAAACCCTTACTTTTCACCTAATGCAAAATCAAAATGATGACAACTTGCAAAGATGTTGTATGACAGAGATTTGTCATATTTAGCCTATGGGTAATTGAAATTTCTAATTAACAATTTTGTCAGAAGAATGCCTGTTAGTCTCAGGGGTCCTTCATTATATATGCTAATAGGACGATTTAGGATAAAGACAGGAAGTGGATTCTAGAAAGAAAAGCACCATTGTGTAAGTTAAGGAGTCATACAAGCTATTCACTTACGAGAGAAATGTTTTAACATGTCTTACTTATCTGCTTTTGAACAGATAGTGCATTCATACAGTGAAAAATTCAGACAGTACAAAAGGGTAGAGAATCAAAAGAATCTTTTCACATCGCCGTTCTTCACTGCCCCATTTTCCTGCCCAGGGGTAATTAGAGCTGCCAGTCCTCTCCGTTCTGTCAGATGTCTGCTATGCATAAACAAGCCACACACATGTATGTATTCTGAGACTCTGTTTCCTAATGCAAACAGGAACATGCTGTCCAACACACACAGTTCTATACCTTGTTTTTACACTTAACAATGCCTCCTCAATATGTTTTCATTGCCGTATTATAAAGAATATGATCCCTACCTTACATTAGCTCCATAATAGAGGTTGCTTCTAATTGGCCTTGTTTGTGCCTATATTGTCCATTTATTCTATGGTTTTGCTGTCTCTGCTTTTGTTATGCCTTCTTTCCTATTCCTCCTACATTTCATCTGGCTGAAAGAAAGAAGGTTTCTGTGCTGCAGTGACCCTAAGCTTCTAAGAAATCTGGTGAGCGCAGGTCTAAAAAAATCCCTAAAGTTGGGAGCTTATACCTTTGTGGAGAGACAGATGTGCAGCTGATATAAGGAGCCAGGGGTAGGGGCAAGGGAAAATGAAATCACGCTTACTTATCATTAGGGAAATGCAAATTAAAACCACAATGAGACATCACCTTACACCTGTCAGAATGACTATTATTAAAAAAATCAGCAAACAACAAGTGATGGTGAGGATGTGGAGGAAAGGGAACCACGGTACACTGTTGGTGGGATTGTAAGTTGATGCAGCCACTATAGAAATCAATATGGAGATTCCTCAAAAAGACTAAAAATAGAACTTCCATATGACCCAATAATTGCACTCTTTGGCATTTATCTGAAAAAAAAATAAAAAAGATATATGCACTACTATGTTTATTGTAACATTATGAATGGATAAAGAAGATGTGGTACATGTATACAATAGCATTATTACTCAGCAACAAGAAAGAATGAAATCTTGCCATTTTTGTCAACATGGATTAACCTGGAGGGTATTGTGCTGAGTGAAATAAGTCAAATAGAGAAAGACAATGACCTCACTTGTATGTGAAATCTAAAAGAAATAAAACTAACAAATAAAACAAAATAAAAACAGATCCATAGAAACAGAAATCAACGTGATGGTTGCCAGAGGGGAAGGGGCTTCGAAAATAGGTGAAAAAGGTGAAGGAGAGTATAGCCAGTAATATTGTGATAACTTGACACGGTAACAGATGATTACTAGACTTAGTGTGGTGATCACATCCTGAGATATATAGATGTCAAACCACTATATTGTACGTTGAAACCAATATAATACTGTATGCCAACTATACTTAAATTAAATTAAAACACAGGAAAGGCAAAGGCTGTGTGAAAGCACCAAACAGTTGAGATAATGGATCCCAAACATATCGATCATTGATAATGATTAAGATGACCAAATCAGAAAAGTTGGTGTTGTGTGCGAGGAGCCCGGTTAGTGTGAAGAGATGGCTAACATGTTAAAGGCGTAGAAAGGAGATCGCGCTGGATGGGCAAACTGAAATGTACACAGAAAGCTGTGGAGATCAATACAGCTTCTTTCCATAAAAGTGAATATAAATTGGTATATTCTAGTGGCCAGTTTAGAAAAAATATGTATCAGAAGAACTAAAAATGCAGATACCCCGTGGGACTGTTCAGAAACCCATTTATGTTAAGAACACAAGAATGAACAAAATTATCACAGTATTTAAAACAAGGAAAAATAGAAACCATCTAAATATCAAACATAAGGAATTAATGTAGTAAACTATGGTACATCCATAAGCTGAAATACTATCAGCGATAAAACAGGTATGAGAAAATGGTCCCTATAAGTTTCTAAATTATAAAAAAAAATATATTACAGCAAAAGGGTTCGCTGTGTGTATTTATTTTAATGTAGCAATAGCAAATGTTTATTGTGACTCACATGCACCAGATGCTCTTTGCAGCATTTTAAATATGTTAACTCATTTGAGCCTTACAGCAGCACCATACATTAGGAGCTATGATTATTTCCAATTTGCCCACGAGAAAACTGAGGCACAGAACAGTTAAGCAACTTGGATGAGGGTGTTGTTGGCAAGCAGAAGGCTGGGACTTGGATCCGGGTATTGAGACTATGCCCACACGCTCAACCATATGTGACAATGCCTCTTTAGTATCAAGAAGCCTTAGAGATGCTACAAAATGGGGCTGTTTAGAATGGTGACCCCAGCAGGGAACTGCATCTCCTCTGATAGCAGCTCCTAGGGGCACTGAGGAAGGCGAGTCCCCGGCTGGCCTACCTGAGTGGCCAGGGCTCAGAGTAAGACTGATCTGAGAAATGAAATTAAAGTTAAACAAATAAATCTAAGGAGACTCAGAAGGGACCAAAATGTATCAATTCAGGATCTTAGAGAGCATTTAATTTAACTACAAAATGTGCCATGAGAGCATCTGAATTAGAAAGACAAACAACATGCGATTGTTTATAAATCTAAATTTGCAAAGGGATCAGATACCTATTTATTTACTAGTATTCACAAAATAAGTAACTTATTTAGTCTACAATGGCTGCTTAGTATGCCTTTTATTTTTTATTTTTTAAAAATGCATTTTATTGATTTTTTTAGAAGGAAGAGGGATAGAGACTTAGAAACATTCACCAGCTGCCTCCTGCACACCCCCTCCTACTGGGGATACGCCCACAACTAAGGTACACGCCCTTGATTGGAATCCAACCTGGGACCCTTCAGTCCACAGACCGACGCTCTATCCTCTGAACCAAACCAGTTAGGGCTAAGATGCCTTTTAAAAGTGAGCTCTCATTGTTGACTTAAGTTATAGTAAACTATTCAAAATAAGTGTAAAACAAAACTGTTTGCTATAAGACCAAACAAAGCCCCCCCCCAACCCCCCCCCCCAAATATCCCAATATTTAGCTTACATATTGAAAAATTATATGGGGAGAGATTGGTCATATTTTGTAACTTATCCTTAGAAATGCTTCCCAGAGCACTTTTATTTTTAATTTATTATTCTACATTGTTTTAAACCTCCGCCTCCCCCCCAAAATAATTTCACCTATGTTATTTACCATATTAGTCACCATGTGTTTCTGAAAGTTCAAGGCCACTGACAAATGATAATCTGCCACCACGGAGGCTATTTTTAAAACTAACCTGCAGCTTTAGACCCAAAGAGACATTCCCATGATATGTGTAGGAAAGTCAACAGTGCTGGGATAAGTCTCTACCTAAAAAGCCTCCTGAGAAATTCTGACATTTTGTTTGAAAACAAAATTAGTCACACTTCCATATTGTAATATATGTAACTTTGAGTTTAAGACGTTACTGCATAAATTGAGTTGTATTTATAAACACATATCTAGAATTTATTTCAAGGCATGCGAGTACTGTACTCCTTCAAGTACAATAAACACTATCTCCTCTTCATTGCATTACGGCCTGGGGCCTTGAGCAAACTAAAATAAACGCCACTAATTTCGTTGTATGTTAAAGCCTTAAATCCACCCCCTAAACATTCCAAAACCAACTCAGAGCAGCAAGCCGAGGGCCGGGTGGGAAGCAGCGAGGGATTATGCTAAGGCTTCGAGGGAGCAGGGGGAGACGCAGTTCTTGACCTTCCGTCCCCAAAGATTCTTTTTCATCTGGTTTCAATTCTCTTGTTTGTGCACCTTGCCACATTTATTATTGAATTCCTGATTTCTCCTTCTTGTTTCATGTTCCATGTTCCAATGATTTATGAGAAATTGCTGATCTAGATGTTGTCTTTGGCATCCGGCGGGCGCACAGAGCCCCTCAGGAATGCTGAGGGGATAAATGTGTCTGAGCTGCTCAGTGCCCGGGCTGAGCAGATGTCCATCAATTCATGAAACATGCTGCTGAAGATGCTTTAATAAGATGCATTTCCTCTTCTTCCCCTTCTCCTCCTCCTCCTCCTCCTCCTTTCCTCCTCCTCTTCCTCCTCCTCCTCCTCCTCCTCCTCCTCCTCCTCCTCCTC
>PVJN01028286.1:10872-27454 GCA_004026805.1 Lasiurus borealis | reverse complement strand
TCCCCCCTGCTGGCCTCTTTGCCCCCAACTGCCCACCTCTGCCAGCCTGATCACCCCCAACTGCTCTTCCCTCCTGGCCTGATCGCCTCTAACAGCCTCTACCTCAGCCCTGCCACCATGGCTTTGTCAGAAGGTCTCTCAGTCTAATTAGCATATTATGCTTTTATTATTATAGGTAACTTACCGTGTACTGGGTATTATAGGAAGCACATTATATTCACACAAAGACTGCGAAGTAAATATCACCCACACTGCGCAATGGGAGCCTGAGGCGGTGGAGGGTGAGGAGGTGTCCGGCTGTCCCCACCTCAGTAGAACAGCCAGGGGGCAGTCCCTAGCTCTCCTGTCATCCTGGGGCCAGAGCCCTTCCCGTATGCCTCACAGGTAGTGTGGCGTGCCTTACAGGAATTCACACTAAAAGCAATTACTTCCTGCATCCCACCCATGGAGAAACTCATCACGCAAAATTTACGTTCATTTAATTCATACTAAAGCTTTGTTTCTGCAATGACACAGCAACGGCAACTGATGAGAACATGTGACTCTAGAATTCGCGTGGTGAGATAAATCTGGTCAAAAAAGATTGGCATCGCCCTGCATAAACAGTAAGGCACCATGAAGAAGGAGACGCAGACAGAGGACCCTCAGCACGCAGCTGCGATTACCTGCGCTCCCCTGTTCATGTCCAGGCCATACCAGACGGGCTTGTGGTCCGGCGACTTGCTGGTCCACCATGTTTTCCGGGGGATGCTCGCCGGGTTGGCTGGGATGCACGTCTCTCCCGTCTCCATGTTGCAGAAGACCTTGATGGCGTCTTCCACTGACCCCTGGTTAGGGTCAATCCAGTACTCACCTGTTTTTCAAATAAACGCGTTTGCGAAGGAGAGTGAATTTCAAGCAGGACGAGAGTCATGTATTGCCAAAACTATCATTAAAGTAGGTATATGAGTTACACTGCGGTTAGAATGTTATAAATGACTAGAGGCCCGGTGCACGAAATTAGTACTCGGGGAGGGGGGGTCCTCTCAGCCGGGCCTGCACCCTCTCCAATCCAGGACCTTTGGGGGATGTCCGATGGCCAGTTTAGGACATTCCTCCTGCAATCTGGGACTGCTGGCTCCTAACCGCTCACCTGCCTGCCTGCCTGATCTCCCCTATCCCTAATGCCCTCCCCTGCCGGCCTGATCACCCCTAACCGCCTCTGCCTCAGCCCCCGCCACCATGGCTTTGTCCGGAATGAAGCCAGGAGGACTGGAAGATGTCCGGTCGACCCGGTCTAATCAACCTATTGCCCTTTTGTTATAAATGATTTCACGGGCCAGTCAGAATCGATCTCTATTATATCTGAGAGATGCCTGAAATAGGTTATACCAAGTTAGTGCCTGGTGCTGGACATGCAGGCAAATACACAACCAAGCATGTGTCTGTGCATCTATCCATGTGCATGTATGCTTATAAATGCGTGTATATACAATACGCATGAAAAACTGCATTTTAAATGAAATGTAGAGACAGTGGTGGCGGTCAAGTCTAGCGCCGAGAATGAAACTGCCTAGTCCTCACCCATCGTTGTGGCTCTCCCTGTCAACGTCACTGCAGAGTTAACCGGCGCCATTAGCATGTCACAGCTGCTGCTTCTGGCCTAGAGTCCCTTCTCTCCAGGTCTGACCGGATTAACCAAACTGACAGAAGGCTGCCAGCTTAAGGCATGGCTTACACAACGGGGACAGAAAGGCTACGGGACTCCAAACCACGCTGTATTAGCACGGAACTCTGCCGGCAGGGAGTCTCAACGATGTACAGTGGTGCCTCGAGATACGAGTGCCCTAACATACGAGATTTTTGAGATACTAGCCGTCGAGCGAATGATTTTTGCTTTGAAATACGAGCAACAGTTGAGATAGGAGTCATGGCGAGGAACAGCCGGCTACACACTACCCACCAGTTTACCACCACTCGAGCGTCTCATAGTTTCCCACGCCTCAAGGTTACGGAACGAATTAAACGCGTATCTCGAGGTACCACTGTATTTATACAACATTCAGCTGCATGCAAGGTGTTTCCCTGTCAAGTGAGTTCGGAAAATAAGACAAGCTTGAGTCTACTCTAGATATATGAGAGCGTATTAAATCCCCGAGAAGCCATGGAGGTAATCAGTGCCAACCTTGTTTCAGCAAGTACAGTGGTACCTCGAGATACGAGTTTAATTCGTTCCGTCACCTTGAGGCGTGGGAAACTATGAGACGCTCGTGTCGAGGTAAACTGGTGGGTAGTGTGCAGCCGGCCTATCGCGCGATTACTCTTATCTCAAATGTTGCTCATATTTCAAAGCAAAAATCGCTCGCTCGACAGCTCGTATCTCAAAAATCTCGTATGTGAGGGCACTCGTATCTCGAGGTACCACTGTATTCTCTATGTCATATCATCGTGAAATTCCCCATTGCTAAGGCTTCAGGATAAAATGAGAGCGCTAATAGGATGCTTCCTCTCTCCGTGTTCATCGTCCCACCCCACTGTTCTCCATGTCACTGACCGTCCCTCCGCTAACCACAAACTCTATGGTACGGCAACCCTGTCCTCTCTCGGGCTCCACCACGCACGCCCGGGGGCAGCCGGTGGCACGCGGTCGGCCGGGGCGCAGCGAGCGCACAAGGTCAGAACCGATCAGAACGGCGGGGCGCGCTCACCGCTGTGCTTCGCCGAGTGGCAGAGCTTCAGGTCGTCGCAGGTGCGGGCCGGGTGCTTCCTGGAGCCGTCGGGGCTGCGCATGGTGTCGATCTGGCTGCTGAGGGACTTGAGGGTGGCGTGGACGCCGGGGTCCGTCTTGTTCTTGTCGTCGGGGGCCGCCTCGTCCTCCGTGAACTCGGGCAGCGGGTCCGGCATGCTCTCGTCGTAGTGGCCCAGGATGTCGCCCAGGGCGGCCGTGAGGTGGCCGGGGGGGCCCGGGGGGCCCGGCGGCCCAGGCTCTCCGGGAGGGCCCTGGAGGGGAGGAACGCCGGGGAGACACGGACACGCTTACTGCCTCCGTTTCTCGTCGGGCCCATGGCACCGCTGGGACCCGTGCCCAGGGCAGTACAGCCCACACCGGCCTGGTGGCATTAGGACCTGGGGTCGCGCTCTTTAACCTGATGGCTCCGCCCGCCGCCTGGCACCCCGAGGGCGAGACTCTGGGGGGCTACCTCCCAAGCACTGTGCCTGCAGGTTGGCATCTGAGCTATGGCGAGACCCAAGCACCAGGCCTGCGCTCTGATGTTTGCCTTGAAGATGCAACATATTTTACGGAAATTATGCAGACACGGACACTCGTTTCCAGACGACTGGGGGTGAGCCACACCGCAGTGTCTCCCCGGGTTAACGACAGACGCCGATGGCGAATGCAGCGGAGCTGGGGGCCCCGGTTTTATGCAGTTACACGTCAGGGCCCAGCAAATGTCCACAACAGGCACCCACAGACAACTGGCTCCGACTCTCAAATAGCGGGAAGGGTGGGAGGTCTTTTAAGTGTCCCAACTAATGTGTAGATCAAAATGCTGTGTCCTAAACAAAATCTAAGAATGCTCTCTTTAGCCCTTTTTTAATATATTTTTTAATGACTTCAGAGAGGAAGGGAGGAAAGAGAGAGAGAGAGAGAGAGAGAGAGAGAGAGAGAGAGAGAGAGAGAGAGAGAAGCATCCAGGAAATCCAGGAAGAGAGAGAATCATGGACTGGCTGCCTCCTGCACACCCCACACTGGGGATCACGCTTGCAATCTAGGCCTGTGTCCTGTGTCCTGACCGGGGAATCGAACCATGACCTCCTGGTTCACCAGTCGATGCTCAACCCCTGAGCCACGCCAGCTGGGCTCTTCAGTTCTTCCCGTCACCAGAGAACCAGCGAGAAGCTGGAAGATGTGCGGTCACCTTCGGCCTGGCCACAAGGCAGGAGTCTGCCCGGAGGAGCTGCTCTGGACAAGCTGCCTCGACCTCTCCTCCCCCTGGCGCCTGGGGAATCTGCCGGGTTCCCCTTCACGATGGCATCATGTCCCCGCGTTCCTTTACCCCCATCTCAGGAGGTTTCCCATCGAGGACGCGTGAGCGTCCAAAGCAAGCCCACCCAGGGCCAGGGCAGTCAGAGGACTGGCACTGCCGCTGTTTTCCGCCCACGGAGAGGTCACAGGGATGTTCCCCTTGACCCTGTGGGACACAGAGGATTTTCCTTCCATAAAATAACTAGTAAATGTTCAGCTTAGCGGCCAGTGAGGAGCAGAGACAGGATAGAGAGGGACAGCAAAGCAGGCCGAAGAGGAAGAGGGATGAGGAGGGTCCCCAAAGACCCGAGAAGGTTCCCCAAAGACCCAGGAAGCCAGAGTCTGCAGCAGTGGTTCTCAACCTTTTTTAATGCTGTGACCTTTTAATACAGCTCCTTATGTGGTGGTGACCCCCAATCTTAAAATTATTTCTGTTGCTACTTCATCACTGGACTCTTGCTACTGTTAATGAATCATAAGGTAAATATCTGTTTTCCGATGGTCTTAGGCGACCTTGCTAGCAGTTTTCAACCTGTAGGTCGCGACCCACACGTTGAGAACCGCTGCTGTAGAGCCTAAGACCATCAGAAAACACAGAGATTTACATTACAGTTCATCACAGTAGCAAAATGACAGTGATGAAGTAGCAACGAAAATAATTTTAAGATTGGGGGTCACCGCAACATGAGGAGCTGTATTAAAAGGTCACAGCATTAAAAAAAGGTTGAGAACCGCTAGTCTACAGAGTCTACCTACTCCTCAGGCCGACGCGATGGACCTGGTGATGAGAATGGTCACTGAGTCCCTCCCCACGCCGTTCCCCTCGCTGCCTCCTCATGAACGAGGTCATCACACTCCTCACTCTGACACTCAGCATACTGCCTGCAGGGGAAGGCCTTCTCCCCGAACCCCAGCGTGACACAGGCCTGGGCCTCAGCGGGGCCCATGCTTTCACCGACTCCCCAGCACCCGGGGTAAAGAAGCCGGAACAGTCACTGCTCTAGACAAGCGCTGGGTGACGTGCAGGTTGTTCTGAGCCCCGTCTGTCCCGGGCCAGAGGCCGCCCGCCCAGCACTTACCTCAGGGCCCGCCTCCCCGATGCTGCCCCGCACGCCAGGAGGCCCGATGGGGCCCAGCGGCCCGGGGTTCCCCTCTTTCCCTGACGGGCCCACGGGGCCGGGAGGACCCTGCAGGAGACAAACGCCGATTGTAGATTCTCTGAGAACACCTCCCGGTGCTCTCCTGTCGTCCGAGAGCCTTCTCCTGCTGGAGCAGGCTTGGCAATGTCTCAGCCTCCGATCCTGATGACTAAACATTCCTCCGTTTACTGTGTCACCACCAGTCCGTGGTCATCCGTGCACATAAAAGACCAGCAGCCGTGAAACCCGCTAACGGATGCGTCATCGACTTTTATGATTATTGGGACTGGATCACCAAAGCTCATATGAGTGGTGAACGTCGTTAGAAATTCAGCGGACGAGGAGAAAGGGAAAGGCGGGAGGTGAAGGGATGGACGTAATTAAAAGTGATGTCCGTGTGTGCACACAAGTATCTCATGACACCCTCACCACGTGAATGCTGCTCATCTCACAATATTAACATGTTTGGTTTACACTGGATTGGGACGTCACAGAAATGCGAATGGCTTTCCTAATAATGACGTCATTACGTGATGTCATTACGTGATGACATTAACCACCTATTGCGGGCAGCGTGCGCACTAATGCGGGATTTCTGAAAGCCCCGGACACTGCTTTCATTTTATGGCCGGCTTCCAAATTAGCCTGAAGCCAGCCCTCTGAGGCAGGGCCCCAGTTCCTGAAAAACACACGCGGTCAGCTGCAGACGGCCCACTGGCCTCCACCGCCCGGCGGTCCCCTGCGGTCACCTCAGAGCGTGAGGTAATGGACGTGGCGGTGATCAGAGAGAGAAAGCGGCTCCATGGATGAGTGTGTCCGGAGGAAAGAGGTTTGAACGTGGGACCGGGAAATAGCCAGTCATAGGACCAGGCTTTTTACGTGGAGGTAATGGCTGAACGGTTTCTCCCTGCACCGGCCACCTGCTTCGGAGACTCTGGGAAATTCTCACTTCCGTCCAGAAAATGCCCCCACCTCTTCCTCCCCACCCCCATGGCTCCCGAGGACATGGCCGCAAGCATCACCCCGCGTGGCTCGCTCAGCTGAGTCACTCACCCTTGGGCCGAACGGTCCAGGGATCCCGGCACTGCCTTGCTCACCGTTGGGACCCTGAGTGGGGAAGACATGGAAAACGTTGTTACCCAAACGTGTCTGTCCCTCCTGCATCCTGCCTGCCGGCTGCAGGAACCCCCACGGCCACTGACGCCAGGTGCACGAACTCCTCGCACAGCCGCGTCCCGCGTCTTCCCGAGCTGCCCCCACGGAGCGCAGCCACAGGAGGAAGGAATGGGATGCACACCCCACCCGGGGGTCCCTGTCTCTCCTGCAAACCACGGCGAGCAGGTGGCAGTGGCAGTGGCCAGTGGCTGCTCAGTTTTGAAAGGACAATAAGGTCTGAAACGCCCGTCCATGTTACGGCAGGTGTCCACGCCCCGGCCCCTGTGCGCTTCCACGCGGACGGAGGCGGGCGACCCGGAGAGAGGGGGTACTCACAGGCGGCCCGGGAAGGCCCTGGAGGCCGGTGAACCCGCGGTGGCCCTTCTGGCCGCGGTCGCCGCGGTCCCCGTGGTCGCCTTTGTCGCCGCGCGGTCCTTGGGGTCCCTGGAAACAGGGTCACGGCATGGGGATGGCCCGTGCAGACCACGGTTTTCCCTCTCCCAATGGCGCGCGCTATCGTTCTGAAGGCTACGTTCTACATGCACGTGTTTACTGATTAATATACAGCGGCACCTCGAGATACGAGTGCCCTCACATACGAGATTTTTGAGATACGAGCCGTCGAGCGAGCGATGTTTGCTTTGAAATACGAGCCACAGTTGAGATAGGAGTCATCGCGCAGAGCGGCCGGCTGCACAGGACCCACCAGTTTACCGCGACTCGAGCGTCTCACAGTTTCCCACACCTCAAGGTTACGGAACGAATTAAACTCGTATCTCGAGGTACCACTGTACATGGAATCAGGCCTAGAAACGTTTGTCTTTTAGAATGAAGGTGAGAGTTAAAAACATAACATATTTAATCATGCTTTTCTACAGAGCTCGTGTTTGAATGTTTGTCCCATGTTTGTACTAAAAGGAGGAGGTATTTTTAAGTGGGTCTCACTTATCTAAAGCGGTTTCAAAGACTGTGTTTCACCTACTCGGCTACAAACAGCAAAAGAACTGAACGTGGGCAGGGCAACCTCATTGAAAAAAATAAACTAATGTTGAACAGAGCTTTTCACAGAGAGCCTTTAAACCCATTCTGTGATTCTTAGGAAATCCCAGAAAGAAGGGTATGTTTATTCCTATTATTTCGGGAGAAAACTGTGACTCTAAAGGTCTTCATTGATTGTTTGAAAGCATGCATAGCTTGAGAAATTGGGCAATTTACATGTATAAACCTTCAATGGTGCCTTCCCTTTGGGGGTGTATTTTATGAAAGAAGACAGAATTTTTCAAAGAAAAACGGAACTTACAGGTAAGCCACGTTTCCCAGCTCGGCCGGGGGGTCCTATGGGACCTCGGGAACCCTAGAAGAATTTCCACAAGAGTTGGTAAAAAACAAACAAAAAAAAAACACAAACCACAAGTCATACATTCTGTAGATACAGAATTCAAACAACGCATTTATGGCTGGATATTTATCAGGTTTATGTGTACCTACGCACACTCCTACAGCTGATGAAAACCAGGTTAAAGAGTGCTCACTTAACACCAGTGACATTCTATAATCAGCTTCATTAACTGGTGAGACGTTACCTGCTCACCTCTGACACCATTTCCTATAAACCACACCATCTGAGGGGGTGAAAAGCACAGCACCAGAATGTTGGAACAATCTGTAAGAAATCCAGTGTTTGCCTTGAAGATTCACACTAAATAGCTCCTAATAATGAACTGTCTGTCACTCTTGGCTCGGAGTCTAGTCAAGGCCCATGGATGACTGTCTGCATGCGTCCGTGTAGCTCCTAATGAGAGCAGTGACGCTTGTCTCTGTCGGTGAGAGGGTCTCTCTTACCGGGTCTCCTCTCTGTCCCGCGTCTCCTGGGGCACCCACAGGGCCGGGGGTGCCAGGCGCACCCTGAGAGCCGGGCAGGCCCGCGGGCCCGGGGTCTCCACGGTCGCCCTGAGAGAAACACAGGACATGGTTCTTTTAACATGAGTTCTCCCACGGTGGCTATGCCCACGCTATGTGCGATGAAATGTTTCTTTTTAACAACCCACTTTATTCTTTTACTGATAGTTCCCTGAACTCGCTCATGGCCTTATGAATAACTCACACGGAGAAGAGTGAGACCATTTCTTCCCAATTCCCAGCCTCCTCGCCCCCCAAACCCTCTCGCTATGGCTCCCTCGGCCCCCATGCTGGCTGCGAGCAGAGCATGCTCTCAGGCCGAAGTCTCCGCTCTGGGGTTTCTGTGTTCTGGGGCGAAACAGACTGGCCGGTCGGCGTGGAAACAGGACGCGTCAAGAGACCCGCTTTCTGGGGGTCCAGCCAGGCCTGTTCTCGGAGAAAACGGAAGGACACTCCCCCACCCCACTCCTCCCCATCGCGTGAAGCCAGGCCGACGTCACACCACCTGCACCCCGATCCCCACCACCACCCCTTCCCCCACTTCCTTCAGACGTGCTGGTCAGCAGCGTTGCCTTACCCGCTCTCCCACGGCGCCGTCCCGTCCTGGAGTCCCATCGTTGCCGGCCGGGCCCTAAAGGAGAGAGACCACGCGGAAAGGGACTGAATGGCACAGAAAGCCTCACTTCTGCCCCCAGAAACGCCACGGTGCCCGCACTCCCCGGCCACCCACCCCGGCAGCGTCCATGGACCCTCAGCCAGCGGGAGCGGGGCCTTCTCTGTGACCCGGATTGCTGGGGAATTAGCATATCTGCTCCTGATCTACATTCTCCATTCCTATTTTTTTTTTGTTCTAACGAAGGGAAACATCCTCAAAGCCTTTGAAACACACAGACGATAATTAAATTCTCGATACAGCGATACCTCGAGATATGAGTGCCCTAACCTACGAGACTTTTGAGATACGAGCCGTCGAGCGAGCGATGTTTGCTTTGAAATACGAGCAACAGTTGAGATAGGAGTCATCCAGCGGATCGGCCAGCTGCACACGACCCACCAGTTTATCTGGACTCGAGCGTCTCATAGTTTCGCACGCCTCAAGGTGACGGAACGAATTAAACTCGTATCTCGAGGTACCACCACTGTATGTTGTTTTCTTTGTATTACCAGTGAGTGGTTTTTCTTGATTTTTACTTCTGAAGCACCTCCAGAAAGTATCTGTAAAGCTCTTAAGTAAAATAACTAGACCATCAAATGACTTTTAAAAATAGTCTTCTCTCATTATTATTATTGTTGTTGTTGTTGTTATTTTGGAATAACGCTGCTACCATTTGTTGAAAAAAAACACACTGAATGGCACCAGCCATCCCTCCGCAACGGGCCAGGCCATGGGGAGTCACCATGCAGCCCGCCGGCAGCCGATGCTCGGAGCCTCCACCTCCCCCAGAGCCCGGCCTCCCCTCCCCGCCCAGGGCCCTGGCTCCCCCATGCCGTTACCGTGGTGATGGTGGTGAGGAACCATCTCCCCCGCCCTGGTCCCAGGTCCCACAGGGACCTTAACCCTCTCGCTCTCCCAGGGCCGCTGTGGCAGACGCGCCACGAACACGATGAAAAGCCAGAGGGGAGGGAGGGACGGGTGGGTCCTTCACGTTCAGAACAACTGGCCACGACCCACACCAGCTGTGACGTGGCTCCAGCGGAGGGGAGGGCAGGGAAACCCCGTATCCTGCCACGGCTCCCAATGCCTCCCTGGGTCCACGCTCCGGGCCCGCCGCCCTCAGGAACGTCCCCCAGCAAAGTGCACACCGTGTCCCCGTCCACAGCCTAGTGACCAGGCCCCGGGACTCACCTCGGGTCCCGGCTCCCCCACAGGGCCGTTCGAGCCTGGGGGGCCCACAGGTCCGGGGGGGCCTTTGTCTCCGGTGGCGCCGGTCGCCCCCACTTTCCCCGGGGTGCCCTGGGAGAGGGGAGAGACACGTCAGCCACGTCCCAACAACGCAAGAACGCCGGTTCACACAAAGGCCGCCTGCACTCAGCCCGGCCGGCGTGGCTCCGTGCGTGAGTGTCGACCTATGAACCAGGAAGTCACGGTTCAATTCCTGGTCAAGGGCACTCGCCTGGGGTGTGGGCTCCATCCCCAGTAGGGAACATGCAGGAGGCAGCCCATCACTGATGCTCTTCATTGATGTTTCCATCACTCTCTCCCTCCTCCTGCCTCTCCAAAATCAATTAAAACAAAACAAACGGTTTAGCTCAGTGAATAGAGGTTGACCTATAGACTGAAGGGTCCCAGGCTCAATCCACTCCAGGGCACAGGCCCTGGTTGCAGGCTTCATCCCCGGTGGGGGTTATGCATGAGACAGCTGACCCATGATTCTCTCTCATCATTGATGTTTCCATCTCTCTCTCCTTCTCCCTTCCTCTCTCTGAAATCAGCACAAATATAATTTTTTTAAAAGATTGCCTGTTCTTGCCGAGACCGGTTTGGCTCAGTGGATAGAGCGTCGGCCTGCGGACTGAAAGGTCCTGGGTTCGATTCTGGTCAGGAGCATGTACCTTGCTTTCGGGCACATCTCCAGTGGGGGGCACACAGGAGGCGGCTGATCGATGTCTCTCTCATTGATGTTTCTAACTCTCTATCCCTCTCCCTTCCTCTCTGTGAAAAATCAATAAATATATTTTTTGAAAAATAAAATAAATAAATAAATAAAGATTGCCCATTCCGATTTGCCCCTGCGCAGTCTGCTCGCTTCATTTCCACACCTGTCTTCCTGTTGGCGAGTTTACTTCCCTGTGTTTGGCTCACCTCTGGCCAAAGCATCCCTTGTCTCCAGGTTTGTGGGTCTCAGATCTCCACCCCCACGTACCCCTAAGTCCCAGGCCCAGCAGTTCCCCTCTCTGTCAGCACCCCACAAAAACCAGCACCTATTTTCTCCTCCCGTGCATAAGCTCTGAGGGGCAAAATTCTGTGTCTTCCAAGCTAACAAGGAGCCAGGCTTTTACCCGCTCCAGAGAGTGTGAGAGTCTTGGACCAACCCCTCCTCCCTCCTCTCCCCTCAGGGAGCAGGGATTGTTTTCGGAGGTTTTCCTCCGATTTCCCCCCACCGTCACCGCCAGGATGGCTTTAGCTCAACTCCTTCTCCACCTGGGTGGTCCTGAGAGCTACCCCGAGAGCTGTGGCCGGCAGGCGTCTCTGTCTGCACGTTCATTTTTAAGGAGCGGCTGCCTGCTCACCAGCAGATCCCCCCTTCCCCAGCTCCTCAGACCGCTTTAATGTTGGAAGAAAGACTTAGAGTCACCCCAAACTCACACCCCTATCTGTTACTTCGCTCACACCCCCCACCCCCAGGTCAGATAAATGCACTTCTTACAGAGTTTGTAAGATGCTTCAAGAAAGGATTCCACATGTCAAGCCCAAAGCGTTTGAAGATACTCTGAATTTGTGTCATAAATGACTTTAAATCAGTGGTTCTCCACCTTCCTAAGGCCGCGACCCTTGCATACAGTTCCTCATGGGGTGGTGACCCGCAACCATGACATGTTGCTACTGTGATACATCGTGATGTCAATATCTGCATTTTCCGATGGTCTTAGGCGGCCCCTGTGAAAGGGTCGTTCGACCACCCAAAGGGGTCGCGACCCACAGGTTGAGAACCGCTGCTTTAAATCTATTCAGCGAAAACAGGTACAAACGAAAGCGCCCAGAATCAGAGGGAGCACTGACTCCGGCAGCTGCTCACCGCGGGCCCCGGCAGGCCGGGCATGCCCCGCTCGCCGCGCTGCCCCGGCATGCCGACGATCCCTCTCTGCCCGGTGGTGCCCGCGGGGCCAGGCGGGCCGTCCGGACCCTGATGGGGAGGAGAACGAGAATGAGAAAGCAGTCGAGGGTAAACCACGCACATGAATTTCACAGCCAATCACAGCTGGACAGGGTTTCTGGGGTGAGAAAAGCGCCCTGACTCCTCAGACCAGACCACGGAAGCAATCAATGCACAGTCCACACGGGCCTCCTAACATTACTTACCAAATGCAAGAGAACGTGGAGATTCATACGAATATTGATGGTAAAGAGAGGTAACCATTCAGGCGAATATTGCTCCTCTTTTGAAAGGACACATTTTTAAAGTGAAGAGAGCAATACCATTGACCTGAACACATTCACGCTCAAAGGCATTTGGACATTAACTGAAGTGAGGCACGTCAGAGAAAACTGACTTTGCGCCATGCGGACGTACCAGGAAGCGTTTTCTTGCTTGCGTTTTGCACACCACACCCACCGGTGCTGTATTTTTATATTTTATATGCGTGTGCTTTTTCCTGAAGCAGAGAACTGGGCACACACAGCCTACAGGCCTGAAGACAGTGCTCGCACATGCAAACAGCTCTCTGGATCGCGATCAGGACGGTTTCTAACAGCAAGTGTCTAGTGAAGGTGCTCAGAGCAAAGATGCCAACTCACGGGCTGCCCGTCTTCTCCGGGGTCCCCCTTGTCTCCTGGGCCCCCGGGGGGCCCGGCCGGTCCACGATCACCCACTCGCCCGTGGGAGCCGGGGTCCCCACGCAGACCCGGCGGTCCCTCCTTCCCCGGCTCCCCGAGGGGGCCCGCCGGCCCTGGAGCTCCCTGGAGGGACAGAGAGAAAGCGGTCTGTGCCTTCGGGCGCTCCCCGGATTCACAGCCCCCCATTTTCCTGTGGACAATCAGATATTCATGCCCCAGAAGAAGATCGACGTCATTTGCAGACAATCCCCTCCGAGTCATTGTTAAAAGCTCAGTGCTGAGATGAACTTGAATTTCAAACTGCTCGTGGCTCTGACCCAGCAATAAATACCTAACATCTGACTCTGTCTGATCTCACCTTATAAAGAGAGAATGTCCTTCAACAGACAAAGTCCAGGAATGCTGGAGGGGAAGGGTGAGCACCAGGACAGGGGGCATTTACTGACCACAGGGGACAGCCGTCAAAGAAGGGGGCGAAAAGGACTTGCAGACAAGCTCCCCCAAGAACCGGTGGGTCAGCGATGAATTTGCTTGGACCCCACACGGGGTGGAATGACCAGTGACAGGCTGTTACAATGGGAAACCAATCTCTCTGGGCTGAATTAAAGAACAAGCCGTGAGAATGAAGTCTACGTGTATCTCTGTAACTTGGTCAGATGCATGTGTGCGTGTGCACTGGCCTGTGTGTGTGGTTACTCCACCTTAAGTGGTGTGACTGACTTACCACAGGGCCTGGGGGTCCAACTCTGCCAGCGGAACCAGGAAATCCTGTAGCGCCCTACAAACACAGCAGAGAGGCGCCCTTAAAAGCACTGAATGGCCGAAATCGGTGTGGCTCAGTGGATAGAGCGTCGTTCTGCAGACTGGAAGGTCCCAGGTTTGATTCCCGTCAAGGGCATGTACCCTGGTGGCAGGCACATCCCCAGTGGGGGACATGCAGGAGGTGGCTGATGGATGTCTCTCTCTCATCGATGTTTCTAACTCTCTATCCCCCTCCCTTCCTCTCTGTAAAAAGTCAATAAAATATACAGTGGTACCTCGAGATACGAGTGCCTTAACATACGAGATTTTTGAGATACGAGCCCTCAAGCCAGCGATTTTTGCTTTGAAATACGAGCAACATTTGAGATAGGAGTCATCGCGCGGATCGGCCGGCTGCACACGACCCACCAGTTTACCGAAACTCGAGCGTCTCATTGTTTCCCACGCCTCAAGGTGACGGAACGAATTAAACTCGTATCTCCAAGTGCCACTGTATTTAAAAAAAAAAAATACTGAGCGACAGATGCTTCCGGTGTCTGTTCTTTGTCAGGGATGCTGGGCCTTCGGGTCCCTCCCTTGCACCCCCATCTCACTACTCCTGCACCCTCTGCATGAGAGCGAAGCTGGGCTGGCTGGGAGTGGGAGGAGATTTTTTTTCTCGCCCCCTCCATTCGTCTTGGATGGGGACAGGTGTGGTTGGTCCATTCCACAGGCAGGAATGGACGGTGCCCCGCACCCTGCATCCTCCCATCTCAGAGGCCGCTGAGGGAGCGAGCGGGGCGCTAGTCTCCGAGAGACCTCGGAGCTGCTTTCCACAGACCCCCGTCCCTGTGCCACGCCTTCTGCTCCACACCAGTGACTCGCGCAGAAGATGGATAGTGCCACTTCAACGTGAAAATACCCAGGAGGCCCCGACGCCTCAGCCAACGGGGTCAGCCCAGAGCTGCCCACCCCCCAAAACCAGCTCACCGGTGGGCCCTGCGTTCCTCTCCCACCTTTGAGTCCGGGGACGCCGTTGGGACCCTGCATGGGGAGAACAGAGAGACAGCGGTGGCATGAGGCCCAGCGGCTGCGCACGGGGCGGGAGCTGGGGCACCGGCCGCTCCGCAGGTCTCGGTGGCACTTACGTGGGGGCCCGGGGATCCTGCCAGCCCCTGTGGCCCCGGAGAGCCCGCGTCGCCCTTCTGGCCTGGCTCCCCCGGCTCCCCCTTCACGCCCGGCTGCCCGTCGGGGCCCTGTGTCAACGGCACCAACGACAGTTATTAGACACTTACACGCAGGTCGCGCGCGGCGATTCTCTTTATTAACGTGATGGACACAGAATGTCATCGGCTGTTGTGAAGCGGTGCTTTGCCAGCCGTCTGACGGCAGAGAAGAGGGAATGGCCTGGTGGGACCCTTAAAGACAGTCTGACACCGAGACCGGGGTGGCTCAGTGGATAGAGCGTCGGCCTGCGGACTGAAGGGTCCCAGGTCCGATTCTGGTCAAGGGCATGTACCTTGGTTGTGGGCACGTCCCCAGTAGGGGCTGTGCAAGAGGCGGCTGATGGATGTTTCTCTCTCATCAATGTTTCCAACTCTCTATCCCTCTCCCTTCCTCTCTGTAAAAAATCAATAAAATACATATATTTTTAAAAAAGACAGTCTCACCGAGTCCAGTTTGGCTCAGTGGATAGAGCATCGGCCTGTGGACTGAAAGGTACCGGGTCCGATTCCGGTCCAGGGCATGTACCTTGGTTGCGGGCACATCCCCAGTGGGATACAGGTAGGAGGTGGTTGATGGATGTTTCTCTCTCTCATCGATGTTTCTAACTCTCTATCCCTCTCCCTTCCTCTCTGTAAAAAATCAATAAAATATATATATTTTTTAAAAAAAAGACAGTCTGGCCGAAACCAGATTGGCTCAGTGGATAGAGCGTCAGCCTGTGGACTGAAAGGTCCCGGGTCCGATTCTGGCCCAGGGCATGTACCTTGGTTGCGGGCACATGCCCAGGAGGGGGTGTGCAGGAGGCAGCTGATTGATGTTCCTCTCTCATCCATGTTTCTAGCTCCTATCCCTTTCCCTTCTTCTCTGTAAAATAACAATAAAATATATATATATATATTTTTTTTTAAAAAGACAGTCTGAGAGCAATAAGTGAGGGCACCAGGTTTTAGTATAACAAATAGGCGTAGAATCGGGGATTGTGTGAACGCAGCCATTTGTGTGCTAGTCCGTGCAACTGTTTTGAAAACAAGAAGACCTGGAAAACTGCCCACTTCCCAATGTGGCAGTGATACGTAACTGCATGTATGACTGACTAACGCACGCCTGCCCTCGCAGGGGAGCGAGCACTGAACGGAAAGACGTGAGGACTGTACCTGCGGGCCAGCGAACCCCACCGCTCCGATGGGGCCGTTTTCACCACGGGAACCCTGGAAGGCAAGGCGAGAGCCGTCACCCCTCATCGGCACAGGACGCGCGCCAGCATGTGGCGGCACCCGAGTGCAATGGGGCGGACGAGGAAGATGGGAGCATGCGCCCCTGGAGCACCGCCCGGCCGCGGGGAAGGGTGGACAGCGGCATCGGCAGCCGCACGGGTGGACCCTGGGCTGTTCCGCCAGGTGCAGGCCGTCACTCAGAGAAGCTGCAGCCACGCGGTGTCCTGCCCGCGCGGGGACTCAGACCGGAACTGGCGGGCACGGGCAGCAGGCGGGGGGCGCAGAGAGAGGGGGCTCAGAGGTTGGGGCTTTGAAGGAGGAGGGCAGGTAAGGTGACGGAAGGAGGTCTGGCTGGGGGTGGTGGGCATGAGGTGCAACATGTAGATCTCGCGACCCTATTAGCCACATCACCCCAATACATGCAGTTACAGTTCCTTAAACACACAGCTGTTCAATGTGGAGGGTCTGGAATAATACGTAGAAAAATCAGACACGTTGCTGGAGGAAGACTCTAAAATGTGACACACACACACACACATACATACGCACATACACACAACCACACACACAGACTCATACACAAAACCACAGACACACATGCAAAACCACACACACACAAAGCCACACACAAAAAAAACCATACACACACTCACACACATAAAACCACACACACACAAAACCATACACACACACATAAAACCACACA
>PVJN01028286.1:0-10772 GCA_004026805.1 Lasiurus borealis | reverse complement strand
ACCACACACACACACCCGCACGCACCCCATAGAACACAGTTTCCCAGCCTGAAGTCTCATAGAAGCCTCTTAGTGAGCGAGGAGCTGCTTGCCACACGCCCTCGGCTGAAGCGCACGGGCAGAGCGGTGGTTTTTGGGTCAGTGAGGAGAGGACGCTGAGAGCCAGAGGTGTGAACAGCCTGACAGGCAGGCCGGCTTCCACCGCCGCCAAGAGAGCGAGAGGCAGTCTCTGCCCCACGCGTGTGCTGAGCCCGACGCACGCCACTTACAGGGTTGCCACGGGAGCCGGGAGGGCCGACTAAACCTCGAGGGCCGGGTTCACCCTGCGGAGCAGAGGGAGGTGGTCACCGTCCCCTACAGCGGCAGACACCGTGCCGCGGGGAGACAGTGGGGAGCGTGTCAGGGGGGCAGGTAAGGGGAGGGCAGGTCAGGGGGGGCAGGTTAGGGGGAGGGAGGTAAGGGGGAGGGCAGGTAAAGGGGAAGCAGGTAATGGAGGGGCAGGTAAGGGACAGGGAAGGGAGCAGGTAACAGGGAGAACGCGGACGTGAACTAGCCACGGTCTCGCTCTCCGGAAGGGCAGACGCCGGGAGAAAGAGCCCCATCCAGGCCCCCCTCCGGGTCTGACTGCGCCGGGGACGCCTCACCTTTTCTCCGGTGGGACCTGCAGGACCCGGGGGGCCCAGGGGGCCGGGCAGACCCTGTGAGGGAAGAGGAGCAGGGCGCTGAGGGGGGCCGCACCCCGGGCGCCTCCAGGTTCGGACGGACGGGGAAGGGGCTGTGTTTGCAGAGCACGGCCTGCAGGAAGGGTGTCCCCTGCGTATCCTCACCCCTTCTCTCTCCTCCAGAACCATCTCCCCTGCATTTCCTCACTGGCGTTTACCCTCTTCCCTCTGATCCGCTCTCCCAGGGTGACCTGCCTCCGGGCTGCTGCCCACCAGCGCCCCCCGTTTCTGGACCTGTGGACGCCGCTAACCCCTCTTTGAAATGGGAGTCCAGCCGGAAGAGACGGGTCTCCTTTTGTACCAAACGCCGCACTCAGACATTCTAACACGCTGGCAAAACGCCACTCTTTTATTTCAAACAGGAGAGTGGCTCACGCGTTGGTTTTCTACCTCCTCCTGAAGGTAGGGGAGCGTCACAGCCCAGCTACCGGGAAGACGGGGTTCTCCTCTCAGAGCCGGGGGCGCTGCCTCAGATGGAAACTGGGTCTCCCCCACACGTGGCCGCCGACTCCCCTTCCTCTGCCCGGTCCCAGCTCTTCCTAAACTGTACGTTCTCTCGATAAACCACGTTTTCCTGCCCGTCCATGTGCACTGCTCTGCCGTGCGGCCAGAGGGGCGCCTGTAACTGAACCTCTGTCTGCCAATGGCTGAGGAGGCTTAAGGAACTAAAATACAGCGGTGCCTCGAGATACGAAACTATGAGACGCTCGCGTCGCGGTAAACTGGTGGGTCGTGTGCAGCCGGCGGATCCGTGTGATGACTCCTATCTCAACTGTTGCTCGTATTTCAAAGCAAAAATCGCTCGCTCAACGGCTCGTATATCAAAAATCTCATATGTTAGGGCACTCGTATCTGGAGGTGCCACTGTATCTGTGTTTCCTGATGGTCTTAGGAGACCCTGCTAGCGGTTTGGGACCCACAGGCTGAGAACCGCTGTACTAGACGAACCCTGCCTGGGCCACAGGAAGATGAGGGCCCACTGCGTGCACAGTGACCTCTCACCTCTCCACAGCGACCGTCCTCCCTGGCTGCCCGCCCCAAGCGGAGCAAAGCGAGCGTCCAGGGCAGCCCAGCGCCTGACCCAGCTTCCTCCTCTGCCCGCCGGCCGCTGTGGAAGCTCTACCAGCTGCATTAGGGGGAGGCCCGGCCAGTTCAGTGATGAGGAGGAGGATGACGGTGACTCCAGGGCTGGAGTGGGGTACAGGGGGCTTGAGGGGGCAGGAACGCCCTCACTTACTCTTGCTCCGTCATTGCCAGCAGTGCCCTCCGCGCCCTTCTCTCCGGTGCCGCCCTGCGGAGACAGACAGACAGCCTGCATCCCCCTCTGCTCTCCACGCCACAGGGAGCCTCCTGTGAGGAGTCAGCTCCTCGGCCTGGAGCTGCGTCTCCCGGTGCTTAGGACAGAGCCTGGCACCGGGCATTCCCCCGGAAGTATGTGTTAAAAATGGATGAGCTGAAACCGGAGTGGCTCAGTGGATAGAGCGTCGGCCTGCAGACTGAAGGGTCCCAGGTTAGACTCCGGTCAAGGGCATAGACCTTGGTGGCGGGCACATCCCCAGTGGGAGGTGTGAAGGGGGCAGCTGATGGGTATTTCTCTCTCATCGATGTTTCTGACTCTATCCCTCTTCCTCTTTGTGAAAAATCAATAAAATATATTTTTTTAAATGGATAGATGGCTGAAACCGGTGTGGCTCAGTGGATAGAGCGTCGGCCTGCGGGCTGAAGGGTCCCAGGTTCAATTCCGGTCAAGGGCATGTACCTTGGTGGCGGGCACATCCCCAGTGGGAGGTGTGCAGGAGGCGGCTGATAGATGTTTCTCTCTCATCAATGTTTCTATTTCTCTCCCTTCCTCTCTGTAAAAAATCAAAATATATTTTTTAAAAAATGGATGGGTGAAGGACCTGTGCCTCAGACAGTGAAGTAAAGTCTCCCAGGAAGTCAGTTTTAGCAGGAAACCCAACGGGAGGGACGGACGGAGAGAGAAGGAAACTCACCCGGTCGCCCTTGGGGCCAGGCGTGCCTGCAATGCCTCGCTCCCCTGGCATCCCCTGCAGGCCTGGCGGGCCCGTGTCTCCGGGGGTCCCAGCTGGTCCCGGGCTGCCCTGCAACGAACCAGCGGGAAGGGGGACCCCTCAACATCCAACTGCACCCCCAGGGTGACCACGCTGGCCGTCCAACCGCCCACCTCTGAGGTTTCCCATGGGTAGCTAAGGGCTTATGGGTTTCATGTGGGGAAACTGCCTCTGAGTTCGTTAAAGCAACCACCGTCAGGCCTGCCATCGTGATAGCCAGTGTATGTCTTCAAGTCTTCGGGAAAGTTAAGTACGGGTTCGAATAAAAATGATAGTGCTGCCGAAACCAGTTTGGCTCCATGGACAGAACTTCTGCCTACCTACTGAAGGGTCGCAGGTTTGATTCTGGTCAAGGACATGTACCTTGGTTGCGGGCACATCCCCAGTAGGGGGTGTGCAGGAGGCGGCTAATCGATCTCTCTCTCTCATCGATGTTTCTAACTCTCTATCCCTCTCCCTTCCTCTCTGTAAAAAATCAATAAAATATATATATATTTTTTAAGTGATAGCGCTTCCTTTTTTATTTATTTTTCTTGTTTCGGTAACATCCTGATAAAATTCTAATAAAGAAAAGCAGATATTACATTTAGAGAGTTTTTCATCCTCTCTGTCGTAAACCCATGATATGAAGCAGGTTTTGAGGCTCCTTCCGTGATTCAATTGAAGCAAACCTCATGCAATCACTTTGGATGTGAAAGGCCTGCGTGCTCATGGCAAACTCTCCTTCAGCTGTTGATACTGAACTTGGTTGCCTTGTCTTCTACCAAAGTTAAAATGGCGCCCGTAGAGAAGTGGTGCTGAGTGTCGCCTTCTGCTGACTGCATTTTAGACCTGACCCTGACCCTAACCCTAACCTTAACCATACCCCTACCCCTACTCCTACCCCTAACCCTAACCCCAACCCCAATCCCAACCCTAACCCTACACCCTACACCTAACCCTAACCCTAATTACCCTAACACTAATCCTAATACCAACCCTAACCTTAACCCTACCCCTACCCCTACCCCTACCCCTGACCCTGACCCTGACCCTAACCCTAACCCTAACCCTAACCGCAGAATCAGCACGGCTCCGTATGTTCTGTGAGCAGAATGGTGGGATGCAAACCAAGCAAAGTAGAGCAGAGACCCGTCACCCCGAGACTCCCCCTCCTTAGCGGAGGCCTGGCGCCCGGGCAGCCGGGGTGCTCGGGAGGAGTCTATGCGGAAGGAAGCTAAGCCTGGGAGCCACAGGGAGCACCTGCGGGGGCCGCACTCACCTTGGGGCCATCGGGACCGTGCCCGCCCGCCATGCCCTTCTCGCCCGGCAGCCCGGTCAGGCCCGGCTCGCCGCGCTCCCCCGGGTTGCCGCGCTCACCCTGGCAGGACAGAGGGGTTCAGTCAGCCTCAGGGCTTGGTCTACAGGCAGGTTAGAACATTCCAGAAAATACAAAAGAGGCTCTGCCCGGAGGAAAGCTTAGAAACGAACGATAATGGAGGCCCCGTTTCCCAAGTTAGTGACCAGAAATCCACGTGAAGGCTGGCTAGCTTCCCGGCACAGGACACTGGTGTTCACCCAGGACAATGGAAAGGAGGGTTAGGGGAGGGAGAAGATAGATGAAGGCATGCACTGGGGGGTGGGGAGGGCAATAGGGAAGAATAGATAGATAGATAGATAGATAAAATAAAAAATAAATAAAGAACACTGATGTTCAGACGGAGAAGAAGGTCACTGCCACAGCAAAGCCCCACTGAAGGCACGAGGACAAAGTGCCTGTTAGACCAGCGGTTCTCAACCTGTGGGTCGCGACCCCTTTGAGGGGGTTGAAAGACCCTTTCACAGGGGTCGCCTAAGACCATCGGAAAACACAGGAATTATAATTCATAACAATAGCAAAATTACAGTGATGAAGTATGGTTGGGGGTCACCACCACAGGAGGAGCTGTCTTAAAGGGCCGCGGCCTTAGGAAGGTTGAGAACCACTGTTGCCAGATGGAAGCCCAAGGCAGCCAGCGGCCCGAGGTGAGTGAGGGAACACTTACCCGAGGTCCCAGTGGGCCCACAACCCCGGGGTCTCCGGGAACACCCTAGAAAACACATGTTAACTCGTGGTGAGAAAACCATTGAGCAGCACTGTACTTATTTATGAGAAATGTTTCCAGGCCACACACCTAAGTTTGTTTGTTTGTTTTTTTACTCTATTTTTTTTATTGTTACATGTATACATATCTCCCCATTGCCCCCCTCCCTCCCAGACATACCCCAACCCCCCAGTGTCTTGCGTCCATTGGTTATGCTCATATGTATCGATACAAGTCCTTTGATTGATCTCTTATCTCCCCCACCTCTCCTTCACCTTCCCGCTGTAGTTTGACAGTCTGTTAGATGCTTTACTGCCTCTGTATCTATCCTTTTGTTCATCCGTTTACAATGTTCTTTATGATCCACAAATGAGTGAGATCATGTGGTGCTTCTCCTTCACTGACTGGCTTATTTCACTGAGCATAAGGCTCTCCAGTTCCATCCAGGTTGCTGCCAATGGTAAGAGTTCCTTCTTTTTAACGGCAGTTTTTAAGGCACCGCTAGGAGTCTGCCTGAGCCCAGAATATCGAAGGAAGATGTGTCCACCGTTACAAACAGAGGGGGCATCCCATAAATTGGATGGAAGTATTTTTTTCAGAAAAATTTATCTTATAATTGTATATTTGGTTTTTGGCCATGAGAACATGCAGAATGTGATCTTCCAAAGTGCATTCATTTTTTTAAGAGGTAAAATAATATATATACTAAAGGCCTTTTATTTCCTCATGCAATGTGAAAACGTTTTAAGAGAGAAAAGTGAAATTAAAAGCAGCAGAGTCCCGGTCTTTGGAATACAGCCAATTCCACTCAACTCAGTGAAACGTTCTGGAACATACAGTGTGGGTAACACACTCTACAAGGCAGGAATTGTGGGTTCAGACGAGCGCAGTCATGACTCCACTGAAGTTGGTTTTGAACTAAAGAAGCGTTTTTCCGTTAAGTCCTCTTTCTTTGGTAGAGATAGTCACTGCAGGGACAAAGTAGGCCTCTGGTCTTATGCCTTGACACTACCGTCTTCACTGAGGCTGATCCCCCTCAGACCCCCATCAAACAGCAGCGCCCCCACCCACAAACCCTTCGTCAGCCGCCCATTCTTCCAAGAGGGAGGACCCAGAGGACTCAAATGAAGACCCTCCTCGATCTGGCCCTGTGCCCGCCTCCAGCCTCCCCCCACCCTGAACTGCACTCAGCACCTCTGACTGACAGAACGGTGCTCACACCTTAGCCTGACCAGCGGACCTGTCCTTCCCGTTCCGTGTCCTGGCGCCCTTCCTCACCTCTCCCCTCCGCTGACCTCCCTTCATTCAGCCTTCAGATCTCCTGACAGTTATGACTTAATCCAGGACACTTTCCTGAACCTCCAATCTGAGCCAACAGCACCTTCTGCGTCCCCATAAACACAGGGCTCCCCCCTACAGCAGTGAGAAGCGCGGTAACGGTCCCCCTGTCCTCCTGCCCCCTACGGGAATACAGCCAAGGGCAAGGCCCATGACCATCTTGTTCATGTATATTTTCTACTTATTCATTTTTACAGCGTTACCTACTTATCTCAAGCCAGGCTAGTCCAGCTAAGCACGCGGCACTCCGCAAACATGTGTCGAGTGGTGGAATGAATGACTGACTCGGGGGAAAATAAATTGGATAAATGCATGTGCTCATAAAATGATATAAGTCAAGGAATATCTGTTCATGACTGCCGGCAAAGCCTCCAGGAAATCCCGATCACATGACTCAGATACCCGCAGGGACTGAGAAGAGTCGTGGGAAGCATCTGACCTGGGCTCCCAGCCCAGCAGCTGTGAGACTGAACATCTGTGCGCCTCTCTGTCCTCTCCCAAACAGGGGGCGGTAACAGTGGCGGGATGGGGGGGTGTTTGAGGGCTGACAAAGATAACATCTGGCCCAGCCGGGGTGGCCAGTGGTGGAGCGTCCACCTCTGAACCAGGAGGTCAGGGTATGATTTTCCCCTCAGAGCACAGGCCTGGGTGGCGGCTCCATCCCCAGCATGGGGCGTGCAGGAGGCAGGCAGCTGATCCCTGCTTCTCTCTCCTCATCCATGTTTCCATCTTCCTCTCTCCCTCTCCCTTCCTCTCGGAGATCAATAAAGAGATATTACCAAAAGGTAATACGTGTCAATCAAACCAGAGGGAGCCTCCCCCATCACGAGCGACGTGAGGGAGGAAGCAGTGGTTTCAGTATGGCTGCTCCTCTTCTTTAAACACTTACCTGGTCACCTGGCTTTCCTCCTTCCCCAGGAGGCCCTGGGGGGCCTGGGAGCCCCTAAAAAGCAAAGCAACAGGGAAGGTGTGACTCGGTGAGGTTGACCAGGCCACCAAGGAAGTTGACCAGGCCACCAGTGTCAGCAGTGGACCTTCTTCAACTCACAAAGCCCCCGGGACTCTATTTTCAAGCCAAAGACACGGTTCAAACTCAAGCTGAGCAAACACAGTCTGAGAGACTTCCAACATCACCACAGAGGCTAGTGGATAGTTCAGGCCTTCATCTGCCTATCTCTTAGCCAACAGAAGAGCCATCTAGCAGGAGGCTCTGTGGATTTTTAGGTTTTTACAGGCTCTGGACACAATATATTAGGTTACTAGAATACCACTGAGAGTTTCTTTTCCCCGAATGATGCTTATCCGTGCTGCTGCTGAACCTACCATAGCAATATATTTAGGCAAATTATGAAAATTTGCTCCGCAAAATCTTTTTAGACACCGTGCCCAGAAAGTCAGACACGCCTTACAACAGAGAAAGAAATGCCGCTGAGATCCGAAGAACATTTTTTTTTTTTTTTTTTTGGTTTGTAATTTGTTACTAGCTTTGGGTTTTAAGCAGTTTTTTTCAGGGGAAGTCTATTCTTTTTCTTTGGAAAAAAAAAAAGTTTGGCTGAAACCGGTTTGGCTCAGTGGATAGAGCATCGGCCTGGAAACTGAAAGGTCCCAGGTTCGATTCCGGTCAGGGGCATGTACATTGGTTGTGGGCACATCCTCAGTGGGGGGCGTGCAGGAAGTGGCTGATCGATGTCTCTCTCTCATTGATGTTTCTGGCTTTCTATCCCTTTCCCTTCCTCTCTGTGAAAAATCAATAAAATATATTTTTTTAAAAAGTTTGATTTTGCTCAAATGTCTACCCAACTTACTGAAAGAGGGATGACTTGGGACATGGTAGAGCTGCGCACCGTTTTATCATACCTTTCCACATTTTGAAAGAGCGCGCAGTGGGAGGATGGGGGGGTGGGGGGACGAGGGACCGGACAAGGGAGGGGGTGCGTACCTGGAAGCCGGTGGGGCCGGGCGGGCCCTGCTCGCCTCTCTCGCCGGCGAGGCCCTGCGTCAGGGAGGAAAGAGATGGTGAAAACCCAGAGCCCGGCCTGACCCTGCTTCCTGACTGGGGGACCTAGAAGTCCTTCCATGTATTGGGTTTCTTCCAATCGCATGCTTTGCACGTTGGCCGGAGACTCAGCTCGTATTAAAAGTCACCCATCGGTCTGAGGTCCCAGCTGGAGAGAAAAGGTCTTTCCCAGCCAGCAAAGGGACCAATGGCACGTGTTTATCGTTCATCCACACGAAACGTCTGGAGCCGATCACAAAACTATGGGGCAATGGGATGAACTGGAGATGGGAAAACTCATGGCTTTCATATATCTAATCAAAAATGGTGGTATTTTCATGGTGGATTATTTCTCTACATGCCGTAAAAACCACTCACCAAACCTTCAAACCTAGTCAGCCACGCTAGCATTGTAATTCGTTGGGCATTGTAAACTAACAGCATGCCAACGTATTTCTGATAAACACTTCATTTTTGCAAAGCTAGGATGGAAACACACCTCAAAGTATAGTATTCCTTGTAGACCCTCCAAAGGAAAACAAGCTTCCATAAATGTCTATACGACGCATTATTAGGATAAGACAGATGCTATTCGGTATTTTGGTATTTTAAATAAAATGCAGTATTAAATGCTAAGCAAGCTCTCTTTTCCTTAGTTGACATATTTTTTCAACAGTGATGCATAAAGAGGACGAGAATAAATAGCTTTGGCCGTCAGCATTTTATGGAGATTTCACATGGGAAAACCAGTCACCCCGTTTTTAAAAGGCGGAAGATTCCAGCACAGGAATCGAGAGGAAAGAAGTACCGTATTTCCCGGCGTAGAAGACGACTTTTCAACCCAGGAAAACCTTCTCAAAAGTTGGGGGTCATATTATACGCCAGGTGTCACCTTATAGCGTGAGTATACCCCAACCTCTATATTTTAACTGGAAAACTTGGGGGTCGTCTTATACGCCCAGTCGTCTTCTACGCCGGAAAACACGGGTAACTGGAATCCTTCCATCTGCACTTCTTATTTGTTTCCCCCAAAAGCTATCCTAAGTGACGTCGTGGGCAAACACCAGGAACAATGCCTTGCGGAGCGGATATAGTTTTGCTAAAAACAGATCACATACCGGGGGGCCCACGGGCCCAGAAGGACCGACTTCGCCGTCTTTCCCCGGCGCTCCCTGGCGAGACACAGAGAGGAGTCGTGAGATGAGGAGGGTTGGGAGAATCCAGGTGATTTAATTTTAATTTTTTTTTCTTTAGCAGAAAATGTACAGTTACCCTCTGACCGGGGACGCCGGCGTTTCCCGCTTCCCCGGGCTTGCCAGGATCGCCCTAAAGGACAAACAGAACCAGCTCTCACGTCCGTCCGTCCGTGGGTTCCCGGAGAGAAGCGCGGGAGGGGACCGGCAGGTGGGACGCGTATACTCACACTGCTCCCCTTGGGGCCGGGGAGCCCCATGGTCCCGGGCTGCCCCCTGATGCCGATGGAGCCGGGCGGCCCCGGCCGGCCATCCTCCCCCGGAGCGCCCTGCAAAGCCACAGGAGCCACGTCAGTTTTGCGTTAAGTTCTTTCTCAACATCACAGCTCCCACGATGCCACCTGCCTTTGCTTACGGCAAAAATGTAATGTGTTCTAAGTCTCCCGCCATTTCTATCTCAGGGAACCAGGACGGGTGAGTGTCTACAGAAAGAAGCAGAAGCTACTGGAGTGTTTGTAACTCTTAGAACAGGAGACTTTATTCTGATTCTTCATCACGCCTCCTCACATTCTCAGATGGGAAGAGGGACCTCTTCTCTTCGCTCCCATTTGCCATGTAAAATGTAAGAGATGTCAAAATCCGTACCTACTTATGCATCACATTGGAAGGCACATCGAGAAATAAGAACCTTGCTAATGGACAGATCTCATCAACAGGAAGAATCCCTCATGTTGGCTTTTTCACTCAAGTCCAGGAAGCCGTTTTCACCTCAAACACGTACTTCAACAAACTGTGATCAGTGTGGCTCGATGTGAAAACAGGCAGATCCTAACTATGTGCTTCCAAGGGGCAGGGCCCTTTAAGCAGATAAACCTGGTCTGCGTGCGCCCGACCACCAGCTTTAACCTCTCGAGACTGCAGGCCCAGAAACACAGCAGTGGCCAGAAACACTTACCAAAGGTCCGAGTTTCCCTTCGGGGCCCTGGACCCCGGGATTGCCCGTCAGACCCTGAAAATGGAAGGAGCGGTCAGTTTGTGACTGGCCTGTGGCTGGAGATTCTGGAGGTAGAACCAGCATCGCACCCATAGGACCAGCTTCCACCTGGCCATGTCTGCTCTCGGGTGCCTTGGGGTCCCTGAACAAGCTCCCAGCCCATCCTGGCCTTACCCTGTGGCCTCAGAAGGATGCTCAGAAGGATGCTCAGAGGATGTTCAGAAGGATGCTCAGGAGGATGCTCAGAAGGGTGCTCAGAAGGATGCTCAGAAGGGTGCTCAGAAGGATGCTCAGAAGGATGCTCAGAAGGATGCTCAGAAGGATGCTCAGAAGGGTGCTCAGAAGGGTGCTCAGAGGATGTTCAGAAGGATGCTCAGAAGGATGCTCAGAAGGG